>PVHP010002797.1:0-85081 GCA_004024765.1 Zapus hudsonius | reverse complement strand
AGTCCCTGATCAGCAAGTGAAGCCCTTGGAAGATGGACTGTGGTTTGCAATGGAAACCTGAAGATGTTTTGGATATACCAGGACTGTGCAAGGACTGCCATGGAGCAGTGTTGGCTCAGGATGGAGGTTTTCCCCAAACTACTCAGCCAAGCTGGAGGGGTGGGATTAGAAAGTCCAGACTGTCAGTCACTGGTTGTGATATCAGACTTGAACTGCAGATGTTTGATGTTTCCCTAATGGTTGTTGAGTTTGCATTGGTCCAGTCTCTCTATGCCTCATAGCAGTTGGAAATGTTTACTCTGAGCCATTATATGTTGTTGTAGTCAGCTTTCTAGCTGCTGCGCAGAAAGAACCCAAACAAAAGCGGCTTGTGGTGGAATGGGTTTATTTGGCTTACAGACTCAAGGGGAAACTCCATCCTGGCAGGGGAAACGATGGCATGAGCAGAGGGGTGGACATCACCTCTGCCACAGCACTGCAAACAGCGGCAGGAAGGCGTGCCAAACACTGGCAAGGGGAAACTGGCTTATAACCCCATAAGCCTGCCCCCACAACACAACTCTAGCGAGGTTGTAATTCCCTAACTGCCATCAGCTGAGGATCGATCATTGAGAACACATTCATTTGTTTGTGGGGGATACCTGGATCAAACCATGACAGTCCACCCCTGGCCCCCACAAACTAATAATCATACATGATATAAATACAATGTGTTCAGCTCAACTCTTAAGTCCCCACAGCTTTCAACTGAGCCATAATACCAAAAAATAAACCCGTAATGGCACAGAACATTCACACTGCAAAAGATAACATGAGGCATGACAAAAACAGGTTGAACCAATAAAAGATTTCAAACAAGCAGGGAAACATGGATCTCTAACTCCAAGTTCAATAATTCTAACCAGTCTCTTGGAGATTCGATTCCGCCCCTCCATATAAGCTACTCACAGTCCGTGAAAACGTCTTCTGGTGCTTGCAGGTCACCTTGGCAGCCATCCATAGTCCTGGCATCTTGTTGAGTCTCCATTGCAACCCACAGTTCATCCTCATGGCTCCATCGGCCTCCATGCAGGCAATCTAGCACACCTGCTTCACGTTGCCGATGGCCATTTTTCAAAAACAGAACTGTGCTGCAAATCCAGTGACCCTCTTTCCTGCATTTGCTCCACTCCACAGAACCAGGCGGGCTACCAATTTGTTAATCCAGGGGGGAACAAAGCATTCAGGCCCCTTACAGTCTGCATTCTTCCTGTTGTTCCAATGCAGATCACCTGGGTGCAGATCAATCCCAATGGCTGTAATCTCTCAAACAATTGCAGGTGAACGGACAGCAGTTTCAGCCCAAAGATCTTTCTTTCTGTGCCATCCCCATCTGCTCACACCAGTCCATCTTTATGTAAAGCAACCCTGAACAGATTCTAGGACACAGGAGGCAGAACACAGCATGCCTCTCACACAAACTGCTTCTGGCACAGTCCTGACAAAGTTCTTTCTCACCCTCGTAAGCCAAACCTCATAGTCCATAGTTCTTACCACATTCAGGTCTTTCAACTCTGACCAGAATGGTCCATCAATCTGTACTCACAGCACTGCAAGGCATTTCTCAGGATGAGATTCCAAATCCCTCCACATTCCTCCTGTAGATCACTTCCAAAAGGCCAAACAAGATCAGGGTTCTAGCAGCAACAGACCCCACATCCTGGTACCAAAACTGTTGTAGTCAGCTTTCTAGTTGCTGTGCAGAAAGAACCCAAACAAAAGCGGCTTGTGAAGGAATGGGTTTATTAGACTTATGGACTCAAGGGGAGACTCCATCCTGGCAGGGAAAATGATGGCATGAGCAGAGGGGTGGACATCACCTCCATCACAGTACTGCAAACAATTGCAGGAAGATATGCCAATACTAGCAAGGGGAAGCTGCTATGTATGTATGTATGTATGTATATATATATATATACATACATACATATACATATATATATATATATGGGGGATATATATATCCCCCATAAACCCGACCCCAACAACACAGCTCTAGCGAGTTTATAAAACCCAAACTTCCTTTAGCTGAAGATCAATCAATTAGAACACATTCATTTTTTTTGTGGGGGACACCTGGGTCAAACCATGACATAGGTTAAAAGTATATAACTTGTTTTGATTTTATAGAACTCACAGTTAAGAGACCTTGTCTTGTGTTGGAGGGAAATTGTGCATTTCTGGTTGTATGTGGGGTAGTTATATCATGGTAGGTGGAATTATGATCTTGTTCCTGTCTCTATTTGGAAATTAAGTATGACATAAGGAGATATGGTTTGATGTCAAGTTGATAAGGGGTAGACTTGTGATGGTTAAGTTTTATTATCAACTTGATTTGTTTTAGTCGTCTTGGGCAGGTAGGTCTCTGAGGCTGTTTACAGGAAGAGAGCCTTCTCAGTAGGGGGCAGGATGTAAGGAGGCTCAGGCGAGGAAATTCCAGAAACTCAGGTAGTAAACAAGTCTGGGATAGGGTTGCAAGACCCCACCCTAAGAGGAAGGAAATCTCTAGTCCCTTACCCATGCCTATTTGCTGTTGTGTGTGTGGTGGTGGTGCTGGTGGTGGTGTTTCTCTCTCTGCTTCAACTGTGAAAATGGGGTGCCAGACTCTACCATGATGGAACTTCCCCTGGATCTGTAGCTTCAATAAATCCCTTCCTCCTAGAACTGTGCCTGGTTTGGAGGTTCATCCCAGCAGTGTGTGGCTGACTACAACAAATGGGTCCTGGGGAATTGAACCTGGACTGGAAGGCTTTAGAACCAAGCATCTTTAACAGCTGAGTCATCCTCCCAGCCCCAACTTTTCCAAATTTGTTGTTGTTGTTGTTTTTCAAGGTAGGGTCTCTCTAGCCCAGGCTGACCTGGAATTCTCTTTGTAGCCTCAGGGTAGCCTTGGACTCATGGTGATACTTCTACCTCTGCCTTCCGAATGCTGGGATTAAAGACATGTGCCACCATACTTGGCTACTTTTCCAATTAAAAAAAATGTATTTATTTGTGAGCTTGTGTGTGTGTGTGTGTGTGTGTGTGTGTGTGTGTGTGTGTGTGTGTGTGTGTAGGTGTGTATAGGTGCATCAGGGTCTCTTGCTACTGCAATTGAATGCCTGTCTGGCTTTATGTGTGTGGCTAGGGAATTGAACCCAGGACAGCAGGCTTTGCAAGCAAGTGCCTTTAATCACACTGAGACATCTCACCAGGCACCTTCAATTTTTCTAAAAAACATTATACATTCTACTGGTTCTACTTTTTTCCCCCAAGAAAAAAGTACTCAACAGTCTTGCTTTCCTTTCCCACCTCTAAAATATTTATTCATTTCTTACAGAATTTTTTATGTATGCACAAACACAAGTAAATGTTCTCATTCTTCATCTGCTTCAAGCATTGTTCTAAATCTTGAAGAACTTTCCATTTTAGCTGGGCCTGGTGGTGCTTGCCTGTAATATCAGCTACTTGGGAGGCTGAGGTAGGAGAATTTCAAAATCAATTCCTGCCTGGGATACAGAATGAGTTCAGGGCCAGCCTGGGCAGCTTAGTGAGCCTCTGTCTCAAAATAAAAAGTAATAAAAGGGCCAAGGATGTAGCTCAGTGGTAGAATGCTTGCCTAGCAGTTGTGAAGCCCTAGTTTCAATCTTCATTATTACAAAACAAATAAAGCAATCCCACCAACCAAACAACTTACTCTTCATTTAAAAAGTCTTGACATTGTGAAGCTGTTTTAAGCTGTGCATGGTGGTACATACTGTGATTCTAACACTTGGGAGGTGAAGGTAGGAGGATTAGAAGTTCAAGTTCATCCTTAGCAATAAGCAATTTTGTGACCTGTCTGGGCCACATGAGACCCTGTTGGAGGAGGAGGAGTTCAGTGTTCCACAGCATACATGACTGTGGTAGATAGATACTGCTTCTAATTGTTTTATTGCAAGTAAAATTAATGTGACTATCCATATCAGTGTACCAATTCACTTTTGTGCAGGTACTATGGCTCACTAAAAGGTACCTTATGTTTTGAATTTCTCCCTCTTTTCTTTTCCTCCCTTTTAACCATTTTTCCTTCCTTCCATCACTCCTGCCTTTTTTCCTTTAAGAAGTGTCTCCAGAGTACTGTGCATGGCTCTGAGCATCAAAGTAGAATACAACATCCTTTTTAAAGGAGACAAGGATGGCTGTTGTGGGGCACATCTGTAATCCTAGCACTTGGGAAGTAGAGATAGGATGATCAGAAGTTCAAGGCTGGCCTTGGTTATATAGCAGAGTTTGAGACCAGCCTTGGCTAGATAACATCTGCCACAAATAAAACAAAAAAATCAAAACCCAGAAATTTGTTTCTCACAGTTCTGAAGGCTGAAGTCCAAGATCAAGGTGTTGCAGATCTGTTTGTGTGCTGAGGCTGTGTCTTCTGAAGAACACTGTCCTCTTGGGACAGGAGAGTGGAAGAGCAAGCTGGTGGGTGCATGAGGCCTCTTTATAAATTTTAAAATATTATTTATTGATTTTTTAAAAATAAACGATTGTACTCTTAGATCCCCTTCCTTCCCCCACCCCAATTCTGCTGAGGATCTTCTTCAATGAGGTTATTCGTATTCATTGTGGGGACCAAGAGGCCTCAGTCAGTCTCTGCAGAGGTGTGTGTGTGGGGGGGAACAGGACACCATACCTCAGGCTATTCCCATCTATCCTGAGGCTCTTACAATCTGTCCGCCCCCTCTTCCACAACAGGAGGTAAGATAGGGATCTGATTTAGTGTTGCTTTCTCTAGCCTCTGAATCTGTTTTGATGAGGTCTGAGAGACCACAGTATCTGTCATCATCTCCCTGGAACTGGTTTTTAGGCTAACTATGAGAGCAGTATTTGTTACTGCTTCCTCTGTAATGACTTCTGGACCCAGGCAAATGAGGTGGAGGTGACTCATCTCATGGTAGACAGTCGGCTCTCTCTTCTTTATGTATTGATGTATCCTTGTTATATTTTACAGTAGAATATTTTTTACAGTAAAATAGAACAGATTCTCCAACCAAAAGTGAGAACAATTTGAATAAAAGGGTAAGCCTAGGGTTGGAGAGATGGCTCAGCAGTTAAGGCACTTGCCTGCAGAGACCAATGACCAGAGCTTGATTCCCCAGTACCCACATAAAGCCAGATGCACAAAATGGTGCATCTCTGGAGTATGTTTGCAGTGGCTGGAGGCCCTGGCACATCCATTCTCTGTCTATCTCTCTTTGATCTCTCTCTGCTTGGAAATATTAAAAAGGGTAAGCCTAGTTATTAGAGAGATATACTGATATGTGTATCCACTTTTTAGAGTGGATAGACACATCAATATATTTATATCCACATATTGATAGCATTGGGGGTTTGCTCTAGAGCCTGTTGACTTCCTGTCCTTGGGAATCTGGCTTGGTTCCCAGAGTCGTATATCAGTTCTCCCCCACTGAGTGGGTCTCATGTCCAATCCATGAATAGCTGGCTACCTACATCAGCTGGGTGACACTATTGCCCAGGTGTATACTTCTTGCTCACCTGGCTAATTTTGTAATTGGCAGGATCTGTTGATTCACTCTATTAGCAGTGTTATTCTCCAGCTGCTCTCATAGCACTGTTCAGCACTATGAGGGCTAGCTGGGAGGAAACTGGATTCCCACTCAGTGTAAGGTCCTGCGTCCCATTTGCAAGGAAGTATAGCCCTCATGGTTTTGTCACCCCACAAAGGCCCCCGCCTCTTGGTTCTATCATACTTAGTACTGGTACTCCTACATATTAAATGCAACTTCTTCATGTTATAAAAGCATTATATAACCCTGAGCCCTATATAACCCTTCTTTGATTTTTGTGACTTTGAAATATTTACTCTTCTTTATTAATTTATACTTTATTTCTTTAGAGGCTCCTGCTTTTCTTGCCTGGGCTTCCTTGGCATCCCATGTAAATCTTCCTATAATTATAATTCCTATAATTATTATTACTATTTATGAATATTTTGACTTTTTAAAAAAACAGGGTCTTGTGTAGCCTAGGCTGGCTTTGAACTTCTGATTCTTTTGACTTCACTTTAGTGCTAGAATTATAGGCACAGGCATACACAACCATACCCAGTTCTCTTCACTGTTTTTAATGCCTATCTTTGAAAAATATATCATTGTATTCCTCTTGGTATTCCGTATTTCCTGTTGGATGAATTAATGTGTAAATGTATGAGTTTCTGGGCCCGTTCACACTATCAACTCTTTGAAGATGGGGATTTATATAGCACAGGCTTGTGGTGTGCAGTTTTAGTTCTTTGCTTATTTCAGAATTGCAATTAACATCCAAATCATGACCATTAAATTGTTGGGAGAGATTATTTAAATATGTGAGGTGATACTAGGTACTGACACCATGACAAATGGTGTGTGGAGGAAATTTCAGTTCCACTCTTGACCACGTGACTACCCCTGGGTGGGCTTGGCTTCTGCACTGTTTGAATTCATTTTTTGGAGGGCCTATTCCCTCCTGTTACTTTTCTTTTTTGGACCACAGTGGGAACCAGGTTCTGGACTATGTGGGAGGGCTTTTTGCACCTTCACCAGGCTCTGTGGTGGGACTGAGTCAGGTGGATGGGAACACCATATTTCACTCCTTCTTGTTTAGCTGCTTCTTTACTTTCCCCCCTCCAATCAGCCTGCATGACATCCTTAACAACTTGAGATCAAAATACACCAAGCAGATAAAGCAGTTCCACGAGGAGAACCAGACTCTCACCTCTGACTACAAGCGGCTGGTCATGCAGTTCAAGGAGCTACAAAAAGCCATGAGGTATTTTAGGGGCTTGAGTCCTAAGGCACTTGTTGTAGAGCAGAGATTACAGATGAGGGAGGGAGAGTTGATGGTGGCATGATGGCAGTGATTTCATTAGATTTGAGATCACTAACTCTTTGGGGTTAGCCCAGAACACTGAAGAGTTCCTCGTGCTATTTTTCTGTCTCTCTGCTTATTCACCACGTGCCTTTTCTTTTCTTTTCTTTTCTTTTGTTTGTTTGTTTGCAGCATCCAAACTGACCTGGAACTCACTCTGTAGCCCAGTGTGGCCTCAGACTTACGGCAATCCTTCTACCTTAGCCTCCTGTGTGTGGTGATTTAAGGCGTGAACCACCACGCCTGGCTTCTCACTGGCCTTTTTCTAGTTTCTTGTTGGGGTAGCTCAATTTTATCACAGATGGGATCTTGGGGTTGGGCCAGACTAGAAGTTTGAGGCTCTTCCTCAAGTTCTTGCCCTGCTGCCAATTAGAGCCTTAAAGTCAGCTGGCCATACTGGGTGACTCTCCTTCACAGGCACTTTGCCCTTATTGATGAGGAGCAATTTCGGGAGATTTGGCTGATGAACGAAGAAGAGGCAAAAGGTCTGATAAGCAGAGCCTTTGATGTGGACCGGGTCATCAGTATCCAGCACCTGGGGCTTACCTGGACGATGCCTGACTTCTGGTTCCTGAAGAATGTGGGGCCTATTTTCCAGCAACAGCAGAAGTCAGCCACACAGATCTTAGAGGAAGTGCTGTTGCAAACAGGTGACTAGAACGGAGTTAGAGTTTTAGGGTGGAGTGGCCCTATGAGAGAACACAGGTCATCCCATCCGTTTTAGAGATTAAAAAAACCTGAAGTCTAGGAGATCATAGATCCATAATTAGTTCATGTGGCTTTTGAGTCTCCTCTCAACTACAGTGCAATTCTACACTGGTAGTCAGACTTAGAAGCTTTATCAGATACAGGTTCAGTTTATTTTGCTATATAAACATGTTGTATATCTTCATCAGGACAAGCTAAGGCAGTAAGTCTCTCTTTTTATGATTTTAGAACCAATAATAATCATTGTCTAGAAGCCATTGATAGCATTGGTGTTATAGAATAATTGTATTTTAAATAACATCATTATGTCTATTCATGTGCTAAACATTTTTGAAAAGAGAATTGTGATGGTTAAGTTTTTTTTTTTTTTTTTTTGTCAACTTGACCTTTTTAGTAATCTTGGATGGGTCTCTGATGTTTACAGGAAGGCAGCCCTCTCAGAACAGGGGGTGGGGATGTAAGGAAGCTCAGGGAAGCTAGAAATGAACATCTGAACATCCCTTCCTGGGAAGGCAGTGCAGGAAGGAAATTCCAGACACTCAGAAGCCAACAAGTCTGAGACAGGGCTGCAAGACACTGCCTTAAGGCTATATTAAGGGGAAAGTCTCTCTCCCTGCCTGCCTGGCTGCTGGTGCTTGTCATGCATCTCTTTGTTGGCATTGGGATGAAGCTTCCTCAGCATTCCAGCCTGGACTAAAGACCAGCAGCTCCCCAGGAAGCCTTAGACCTTCAGTGCTGGATTTGGACTGCTGAGGCATCCAGCCATGTGGACTGAGTGGCTACCTATTCTTAGACTCTTGGACTTGCAGACTGCAATTATGGAACTGCTGTGAGCTAATTCAGTCTATCCCCCCCAACCTTGTTTTGTTTTGTTTTGTTTTTACAATTCATTTTGTTGGTTCTGTTCCTCTAGAGAACCCTGACTAATACAGGAATCTTCCCCCCATCAGCTATTTACTACCTGGAGATACCGTTTGTAGAGGAAAAGCAAGATAGAAGCTCATTTTTTCTTATTTACCCATTTTCAGAATAATGGATTGGATCTCTAACACTTTCCATATATATCATTGTGAATGCATAAGTGAAAACAGATTTGATGTATTTTAGTTTACTGTAGTTACTACTCATTCAAACTGTCTCATCTGAGGCCAGTGGGATTCTCTCCATGTTGGTGTCTGAGTCCTTTTGCTAAAGCTCTTTGGCGGCTTCTGCACTGTCTAGAATGACCAGACATTCTAAGAACATACTAATGTTTCAGTCTCATGTCTGGCACCTGCTATTTCCTGAAGGATACCTGGACCTTTTTAGTAGGAATTTACATTTTGAACTCATACTCTGGATGATGGTTGTTTGGCCTTTGTTTCTAAGCCTTTTTAAACAGTCAAGGTTATAGAATTATTTGTGCGTCTGTGTGCTGCTAGGGTATGAACCCAAGATCTTATACATGCTAGGCAAGCACTGTACCACTGAGTTATATCCCTAAGCCCTTAGTTTGTTGAAACTGGGCATTGCTATAAAGCCCAGGCTGGTTTTAAACTTGAGGTCCTCCTGCCTTAGCTTTCTAACTGCTAGGATTACAGGTACATAATACCATTTAGAGCTCCATTTATTTATTTATTTATTCATTCATTCATTCATTTATCGAGACAGTGTCGCATGTAGCCCTGACTGACTTCCAGTTTGCTTTTGTAGCCAAGGATGACCTTGAACTCCTGATCCTCTTGTCTCCACCATTCAAGGGCTGGGACTATAGGCATTGTTACCACGCCTGACCAAACTCCTATTTTTTTAAATATTTTATTTATTTACAAGGAGAGAGAGGAGAGAGAGAGAGAGAGAGAGAGAGAGAGAGAGAGAGAGAGAGAGAGAGAATGAGAATTGGCACACCAGGGTCTCCAGCCACTACAAATGAACTCCAGATGCATGGGCCACTCTGTGCATCTAGCTTATGTGGGTACTGGGTAATTGAACCCAGGTCCTTAGGCTCTGGAGGTAAGTGCCTTAACTGCTGAGCAATCTCTCCAGCCCCCCAAACTCTTATTTAAAAAAAAAAAACCCAAATTTTATTTATTTGCGCTAGTGTGTGTGTGTGTGTGTGTGTGTGTGTGTGTGTGTGTGTGTGTGTGTGTGTGAATTCCAGGGTCTCGCAACTGCAAATGAAATGCCAAATACTTATACTACTTTTTGCATCAGGCTTTACATAGGTGATTGTGTAATTGAATTTGGGCCATAGGCTTTGCAATCAAGTATCCTCAACTGCCCAACTCTAGCCCAGGCTGACCTGCCTCCCAAGTACTGGGATTAAAGGCATGAGCCACCATACCCAGCTATAATTAAAAAATCTAGGAGAGAGAGAGAGCCTTCATTTATTTATGAGGAGAGAGAGAAAACCTCCTGCCACTGCAAATGAACTCCAGACACATGCACCAGTTTGTATATGGGTTCTGGGAAATTAAATGCGGGTCATCAGGCTTGCAAGCAAGCACTTTAGTCACTGAGCCATCGCTCTAGTCCCTAAATGATTACAATTTTAAAAAAAATATTTATTTGAGAGAGAGGCAGACAGAGAATGAGAGAATGGGCGTGCCAGGGCCTCCAGCCACTTCAAATGAACTCCAGACACTTGCGCCACCTTGTACATCTGGCTTTATGTGGGGTCTGGGGAATTGAACTCAAGTCCTTTTGATTTGCAGGTAGACACCTTAACTGCTAAGCCATCTCTCCAGCCCTGAAAAATTTTTTTTGAGGTAGGGTCTCACTCTAGCCCAGACTGATCTGGAACTTACTCCGTTCTTTTTTTTTTTTTTTTTTAAGCTTACTCTGTAGTCCCAGACTGGCCTTGCACTCACAGCAACCCTCCTACCTCTTCTGCCTCCCAAGTGCTAGGATTAAATGTGTACACTACTACCCAAACTTCCATTTTTAATGATCAAATAAATCATGAATTCATTATACTTCCTAATTAATAGCATGTCAGGAGTTTTACTTAACCTTATCAAAGCATGTCTCCTTTCTCCCAACTTGAAAAAATTAATACCTAGTAACTCTAAAACTCACCCGCTCCATGTCACAGAACAATCTCAGAGGAACTAGCATCAACAAAGGATCATTTTAACTTTTTTGTGTTTTTTTTTTTTTTTGAGGAAGGGTCTATCCCAGGCTGACCTAGAGCTCTGTAGCTCCAGGTTGGCCTCAAACTCATAGAGATCCTCCTACCTCTTATCTCCCAAGTGCTGGGATTAAAGGTGTGCACCACCACTCGCAGCTTTGTGTTTCTTTCTATTCTTTAGATATATCCCACTGGAGATAGAATATTGATGGATAAGTATATTTTAAGTCACTTGTAATAGTTTCTGTGTGATTAATGTCACTGCATACATATTTGGGTTTCTTGTTTCATTTACTTTTGATTATTATTTATAATTTTATTGTTTTATAATTATGTAAAATGTTAATGTGTCTTCAAAGTCAAATATACTTTTAAGTCAAATGTTTAAAACAAGGTATATTCAAAGAAGCCTAGCTTTTATTCCCTTTCTTTTAGGTGGCTATTAAAATTTCATGGTTTTTCCATTGCTTTAAAGATTATAAACAAACAAACACACATGTTTACTCATATCAGTTTTACTGGTAAGCGAAAGCACGTGTATTTTCCCCTTCTTCCCTCCCTTCTTCCTTCTTTCTCCTTTCCTTTCCTTTCCCTTTTCCTTTCCTTTTCGTCCCTCCTGTCCTTCCTCCCTCCCTCCCTTCTTTTTTCTTTCTTTTTTGTGATGCCCAGGGCTTCACTCATACTAGGCAAGCAATGAAGTACTATATTACACCCTCAGCCTTGCTTTGTGTTTTCACTCAGTACAATTGGAGTTTCTTTTTTTTTTTTAATTTTTCTTTGGAGGTTCTTTTATTGTGCAAAAAAAAAGGCCTCATTCTTTTTTCACTATTGTATCTGTGCCATAATGTATTCAAACCATACACTCCCTTTATTTTTATCTTTTTAATATTTATTTGAGTTGGAGAGATGGCTTAGCAGTTAAGGCATTTGCCTGTAAAGCCTAAGGACCTGGGCTCAATTCCCCAGTACCCATGTAAAGACAGATACACAGGGTGGCCCGTGCATTTGGAGTTTCTTTGGTGCTCCCATTCTCTCTATGTAGCTGCCTCTCCTTCTGTCTGTCTCTCTCTGTCATTAATAAATAAAATATTTTAAAATTTTATTTATTTGATAGAGAGAGACAGAAAAACAGATAAAGTGAGAATGGGCACACCAGGGTCTCCTGTAATGTAATGTAAATGAACTCCAGATGCATGCATCACTTTGTGTATCTGGCTTTATGTGGGTACTGAAGACTCAAATACAGGCCATCAGTCTTTACAAGCATGCACCTTTATCCACTGAACCATCTCTCTAGCTCCAGATTGTCCACTCAGTTTTTTTTTAAACTTTTTATTGGTAGCTTCCTTAATTATAGACCTTAAACCATTATGATTCCCACCCCATCCTCTCTCATATCTCTTCCCCCTCTCAATTAGTCTCTATTTTGTTTTGCTGTCATATCTTTTTCTCCCATTATGTGTAGGTATTATCAGGCACTGCAAAGTCATGAATATCAAGGCCATCTTTTTTTTCAAGGCCATTTTGTTTCTGGAAGTTTGCATTGTAAGCAGTCCTACCCTTCCTTTGGCTCTTAAAATCTTTCTGCCACCTCTTCCGCAATAGACCCTGAGCCTCGGGAAGTGTGATAGAGATGTCCCAGTGCTGAACACTTCACTGTCATTTCTTCTCATCTCTGTGATGTCTTTTGCATTATCCCAGTGGTCACTGCCATCTGGAAAAGAGACGCTTCTCTAGCAAAAAGTGAGAGTAGCATTATTAGTTGGGTATGCTAATTGAAAAAGTGCTTGTAAGGCAGTTTGGTGGACATAATGTATGCATTTCGCCAGACAACAGCAGGTGTTACTCCCCTAAGGCTCATGACCTCCCCCACAATAGGCTTTTGACTAGGTCTTCAGTACCAGGCATGTATTTCCTCCCATGGAGCAGGCCTCCAGTCCAATTAGAGAGAATTGGTTTCCCCTACAGTAGACGTGACACTATTGCACCATTTGGCTTATTTGGCCTGGGTGGCCAGTCTTAAGGCTTGCAAGGTCCACTGCTGTTCACCACTGTTGATGAATTCTGTCTCCCATAGGGCTGCATGGAGCCTTAGCTTTTTCCAGGCTTCTGTCAGCTGGTTAACAAGGGAGAAGGTTTCCAGCTCAGCTCCAGGTTGATTTCTTGGTGACTTGCAGCCCAAGCATCTGTGGTCTTCAGCAATAAAGTCTTACCATCTCATTCTGGTGAGCAACCAAGAGCCTTGGCAATGGCCTGTATTGTTTTGGTGACCTCAAGAACCTCCCTGGCCAATAATGCCCTGGAAGGTATCCCATCCCTGGTACTGAAGTTTTTCTAGTAACAATCTATGGCTGCTGGGTGTGCCATTAATCACTAAATCATCTACTCTTGATCACCACTGAAATATTTCCAGTTTTTTTTGTGACTACAATCTTTGCTGCAGCAAATGGTTTTGTTCAGTTGCCTTTTCTTATTGTTGCTAGCAAAATTTTGGGCTAGGTTCCTAGAAGTAGGATCGATCACTGGATCAAAGGGCAAATGCTTATGTACTTTTGTTGGAAATTACTACAAAGATATGGTATCATTTTGTATTCTCATCAGTAGTTTTCTTTTTACTTTTCAGGTTTATAGTTTTATTATTTTTTATTAACAGGGTCTCATGTAGACTTGGATGGACTCAGATACCATGTAGCTGAGGCTGGCCTTAAATTCCTGATCCTCCTATCTCTACCTCCCAAATTCTGGGATTACTTGGCTCATAGATATGATTTTACCTTTTAAATAATAAGTAAAGTATGGGTGATGCAATGAATTTTATTCCTGTTTTTCTGATTATGACTTACAGTGTAAAGCATTTTAATTTTTGGTTTTTTTTTTCTTTTTTAATTAATTTGTGTGTGAGGGGGAGCTTGCCAGGGTCTCTTGCCATTGAAAATGGAATGCCAGATGCTTGTACCACTTTTGTGTCAGGCTTTATGTGGGTGGTTGGGAAATTGAACCCAGGCTGGCAGGCTTTGCACCTTTAACCACTGAGCAATCCCAACCCCTGTTGTGTATGCATGTGTGCTTATGTTTTAATTTTTTTTAATATTGTTAAGAAAAGTTTTCACTCTTGCTGTCAGTTATTGGGTCTTGCTGACAATCAGTGTTCCTTTGTGTAGAAGCCATTTTGCCCCTTTTGATTAGATGCTTCTCATTTCTGTAGGTCTAGAAATCTTGTAACATACTTGCTGGATTGTCTCCAAAGTAAGAATAGTATTCCACTTCCTGGCTCATGCTTGGATTTTGAGTATGAGGCCTACAGGTGGATGCAGCTTGGGAAATCAAGTTGTATAGGCTGGCTAGCAATGGCTGAATTCTCCCAACAGCCTTTTGTTCCAGCCCCTTGGCTCTTGATTCCTCACATCATTGGCTTTCTTCAGCATTGAGAGACATGATCATCCATAGGCTTTAAGAGGTACATTTTCCTACCATGACCCTATAGTGATTACTGATCCCTCACCTCAGGGGGATGGGAAAAGGAGAGGGGCCATAAGAGGATAATCTGATAGGGCTATGACCAGTTTTTAATATCTTAATATAATAAAGTTCCAATAAAATTCAAGTTAAATAAAAGAGTAGTAGAGATTACTCTCTCATGGAGTCCTCATATAATGCTGTTTGCAATAAAAATTACTAGTCTATGCTATAAAAAATATAAAAAAGAGGTACTATCTGACTTTTTCAGAGTCCACAAGGCCAAGAAATTATCTTCTTTTTTTCTCTCTCTCTCTATCTACAGAGGAGGAGGGGGCAGAAGCAGCTACTTCAGAGATAGACTCCTACCTGGATCTGCCCAAGCAAATTTCAGCAAAAACAACCAAAAAGATCCTGATGCTTCTGTGTGATGAGTCGGTGAGGCTTCTGCTGGGCTTTATGTGGCCTGAAGCCCTTCCTGGGTTATGCTCAGAGTGGAAACCTGAGGAGTATATTTGTAAGATAATCCTTAGAGAGCTCCAGCTGGTCAGTGAGGCTGGTGGCTCCTGCTTAGAACAGTGCCTGTTGAACCCATCTGCCAGCTGAGGTGGCTGCACTCACTGTGGCCTTCCTCTGGTTGTATTGGACCTTGAACATCTGCTCTGTGTGATAGAAAAAATGATTGTACTTATAGTAAAAGCATGTTGGAGCTGACTCAGCTGAAATCGGGTTATTACCAAACATCATGGATGTTTCTTTCGAAGTCAGGGTTCTGAGGTGGGATAAGGAGCTAGACTAAGGCTCAGCAGCTTCAGTTCCCATAGGACAGTCAGGGTAGTTTTCTTTGGTGCAAAGACTGACTTTTGCTGAAGGAGTTAGCTGGCGGGTCCTCTCTGCCATTTGCAGGGTAGATGCTATGACTACCACCCCAGGAGCCCCTCCCCTTAGGCTCTTTAGTGCAATGTCTATACTTTTCTCATCTTGCCCCTGACCGTGTCCCATGCAGTGTGTTCTGATGTGGCTCACGCTTTCTCATGCCTTCCTCTCTTCCCCTTGGGGCCTACTATTGGTTCTGCAGCTATTTGGAGTATATGAATAAAGTGAGCATTGAGACTGGATCTGGTTTGGATTGCTGTGGAGAGACACAGATACTTGTCCAGTGGCTTGTGGGCGAAGTGATAAGCACCTTCCTGAGGTGGAGGACAGTCTAAACCCATGATGGAAACTGGTTCTATCCCTGGCCTTGTTTCCTGGCACTGGCTCATGACCTACTGCCAAGGTCTTACTACTGGGGGTTCTGCTTCATGAAGTTGTCCCTGAGGAGTCACCCAGTGGGTGGCTGCCAATGCTGCACCTCATTCTTTGACTGGACATGCCATCTTTCTTCTCTGCAGGGTTTTCTCATAGAGAGCAAGCTGCTAAGCCTGCTCCTTCCCCTGGAGAAGAGTGAATGCTATCTGCTGAGGTTGGATGCCATCTTCTCGGTAAGTCTCACTGGGCAAGAGAGAACATGGGGTGAGGAGTGGAGCCTGTCTTCCCAGCATTGCCTCAGTCCTGAAATTAGACCAGGGTGCCCCAAGCTTCCCAAGTGTTGCAGTCAGCTTTCTAGTTGCTGCGCAGAAAGAACCCAAGCAAAAGCGGCTTGTGGAGGAATGGGTTTATTTGGCTTACAGACTCAAGGGGAGACTCCATCCTGGCAGGGAAATGATGGCAAAAGCCGAGGGGTGGACGTCACCTCTGCCACAGCACTGCAAACAGCGGCAGGAAGGTGTGCCAAACACTGGCAAGGGGAAGCTGGCTTATAACCCTATAAACCCGCCCCTGACAACACAGCTCTAGCGAGGTTGTAAAACCCAAATTGCCATCAGCTGAGTATCTATCAATCAGAACACATTCATTTGTTTGTGGGGGTCACCTGGATCAAACCATGACACCAAGGTTCACAGTCACAGCTTTCCCTAGATTTCCTCACTACATAACAAATTGGCTTTGGTGTTGTTTAGATGTCTCCCATCCTGATTCTTCCTCTGCTGCCTTCTCTCATGGCCCAGCTTTCAAGTTGTAGGTTCTCTCCTATATGACAAAGTCAGATAAGTGTTCCCCCACTCTTATAGCACCTTCCCACCCACCAGATATGTGTGGAGACTTGGGCTTTGTCTGATGGCCCAAGTTTTACCGCAACTCCCCAACCTGCACCAGTGCTATCTGCTCTTGGCCATAGCAGGCTCCAGGGATGCCAAGGGAGGCAGCCTGAGCTTCCTGTTCTGAGGAGCTGAGAGTCTGTCAGCATTACCTATTTGCTGGGGTATCTGAGCAGTTCTTTGTTTTCCCTACAGGCCTTGGGAATCGAAAGTGAAGATGATTTGTACAAGCTGGTGAATTTCTTTCTTAAATATCGAGCCCATCGCTTATCCTCCATCCAGGTAAGCTAAGGTGTAGCTGGAGAGAGCAAGCTCCCAGAGGGTATTTCTGTCTTTGAGTAATACCAGTAGCATTTTCTTTTTTTAAATTAAAAGGCGTGTGCCACCATACCATGGCTTTATAAAAAATATTCTTATTAGTTTATTTGTAAGCAGAGAGAGAGAGAGAATGGGTATACCAGGGCCACTGCAATCGAACTCCAGAAGCATGTGCCACCTTGTGCATTTGGCTTTATGTGGGTACTGGGGAATTGAACTCAAGTCATTAGGCTTGGCAGAAAAGCACCTTAACCTCTGAGCCATCTCTCCAGCCTAACATTTTCCCAATTATTACTATTTTTTTTATTTGTATGGGGAATGGCTATGCAGGGGTGGTATTGAGATGCTATTTTCATATTGAGGCATGAGGACTTTTTTCTCAGGCCTTCCTCAAGACTAAGCCTCAGCTTCTGTGAGATCTAGTGCCACATTCTGCATGTTTTAATTCTTAACGATTTCCTGCAAAAATGTCATACTGTACATATATTTACTGTAAATAATTTCAGTATGAGAGTCAAACATAAATTATTTTGGAGAGTTACATTTTTAAAAAAATATAAACTTTTTGTTTAAAAACTAGAATTAAAAATGTTTTAGTATTGTTAGCCCCAGGGTGAGTATTCTGATAGACCTTCAGAAAGAGAATAGACAGAACTGAGAAACCATAGGGGAAAAGAAAAGATAAATGTCACTACATTAAAACAAATTTTGAGGTTGGGAGATGGCTCAGAGGTTAAAGTACTTATTGTACAAGCCTGACAACAAGAGTTCAGATTCCCAGCACAGATACAAAGTGACACACACCTGTAATCCTGTGTGCCTATGGCAATGGGAGGTGGAGTGGGAATCCCAAAGCTCTCCAGTCATCTAGTCTTGCCTTCTCAGCAGCAAAAACCAAGAGGGACCCGTTCCCAAATCCAGGTGGAAGGAGAAGACCAATATCCCAAGGCTGTCTTCTGATCTCCATATGTGTATGATGGCACACAATTGTACCCCCATACACTATACACACAAACAATTTTTAAAATTTCAAATTCTTTAGGGCAAAAGTCACTTTAACCAGATTTTAAAAAATAAATGATAGGTAGGAAAGGATGTTTTCAACTTATGTCACCTTTAAGAACTAATTTCCTGAGCTGGAGAGATTGCTCAGTGGTTAAGGTGCTTGCCTGCAATACCTAATGACCCCAATTCAGTTCCCTAGTACCCACGAAAAGCCAGATGCGCAAAGTGGTGCATGCATCTGGAGTTTGTTTGCAGTGGCTAGAGGCCCTGGCACATTCATTTCCTCTCTCTCCTTGCAAATAAATAAAATACTTTAAAAAAATTTCCTTAGTATAAAGAACTCTAGTAAGTCAACATGAAAAAGACCAACTGTGGTGAGGGGCTGGGGTTCTTTCCCATGTGAACCTTTCCTTCTCATGATCTTTCCTTCTGCTTTTTTAGCTGACCAGCATAGATTTTGTTAAAACCCTCTCCCACGTGCTCTCTCCATGCTAGTGGCTGGAGAAATCTGCAACTTTCCATTTTCTTTTGAATAAAATCTCCCATTATAGCTTATTCACTGGTGGTCTAAAATTTTAATTCTTTAATTTTATAGACAAGAATTCGGGTACTCCTTAAATTCTGAGGTACATTAGAATTAGCTGGGTACTCTTTAAAGTCTAATCCCCAGTTCCCCTGTTACACAACAACTGAATGAAATAGTAAATAAGTATGAAGCAATACCTAGAAGAGGCAGTACAAGTTACTTATTTTATTCCTTAGTTTTTCTCATTTATTAACCTGAGAAAAAGCAGAGTAAAGAACTACATGTGTAGAAACATTTTTGTGAAAATAGGAAGGAAAATCCTCTGTGTATTTGCTTATATGCTATTTCTAGGTTGAGTGTAGTAGTGCATACTTATAATCCCAGCTGAGGCAAGGGGTTACAAATTTGAGACCATCCTCTATGACATAATGAGACCTTGTCTCTGAAATATTTTTCCCCCACTAAACATGATATTTCCTTGGAAGGATGTGTATAAAGCCCG
This sequence comes from Zapus hudsonius, assembly GCA_004024765.1. Lineage (NCBI taxonomy): Eukaryota > Metazoa > Chordata > Mammalia > Rodentia > Dipodidae > Zapus > Zapus hudsonius. Next base: position 66,392 of record PVHP010002797.1, on the reverse strand, counting down.
ATAATACCAGTTTGCCTATAGGAGGTAAATTGAATGAATTTGGAAGACAGAAGTAGGAGGCAGACTTCTTAAATTTTAAAAATTAAAACATTTATTTTGTGTCCAAAATGATATTTGTAACAGTCAAGCATTATAAATATCAATACACTGAACATCTGTGAATGTGATTTAGAAGTAGAACAACGCCACTGTTTTGCAGCCCCCAAGTGCCACTCCCCATCCATTCCTGTTTTTCTCCTTTTTGTGTGAATGTCTGCCTTTAAAGTTTTCTGTAAACTTTGCTCCAGTCTTTCCCCATCTCTTCAAACACGTGCTTGGGTATCCCAAGCCCCAAGATACAGTTACCCTTGTATCTTTCTTTAGGTCAGCCCCTTAAATCAAGCTAACACAGAACGAACCAGCTTCATGTCAACATTGGAGAGCTTGAGTTTAATATCCTCATTGGAAAGAAGGAGCCTGGTGTCAAAATCAGAGCAGGAACCTGCTGAGCAGGAGGCCCTGGAGGGAGGCGAGGAAGGGAACATTGTGGGCAGAGAGCCAGAAGAGAAAGAGGCCCTGCTTTCACCCAGGCTCATCCACCCCAACGATGTCCTGAAGGTTCTGGAGGCCTTTGTCATGGGGCTGAAGAAGCCCAAGTATGTTGTGATGCTGAAAGCTTGCTGAGACCAGACCCTGAGTGTTGGGTGGGTGGGTGGGGGCAGGATGGAGGAAACATAGGAGCCAGTCGGAGGCAAATGAGCGCAGAAAAGGCTGCTGGGTAGTAGCCTGGGAAACCGTTGGATATGGTCATGAAAGAAGCAGGAACAATTGACATTTGTTTTCTTCAGCATTCATTAAAAACACTTATTGATTATGCAGGGACAGGTGTAGGGATAGGTGTTGAGGTAACAGCTTGCAATCAAAATAGCATTCAAAGCCTATTGGAGGTGTGATGTTACTCAGAAGAAGAAATTGTCCTGTTCATTTGGCATGGTAGGGAGGGTTTAGGGGAGAAGGCATTCATCTTCCCTAGGTGGGCAAAGGCATTACAGGATGTGACAGCTCAGGGAAAGGCCTGGTATATTTAAAAATCATGACTGGGAGCCATAGATGTGTTTAGTGTACACAAAGCCCTGGGTTTGATCTTCATTAATATATAAACTGCATATAGTATCACCCACCTGTAATTCTAGCATTTGGGAGATGGAGGCAGGAAGATCAGGAATTCAGTGTCATTCTCATATTGAGTTTAAGGCCAGCCTGGGATACATGAGACTTGTCTCCAAAAATAAAATGATAAAATAAAATTATCACTTGTAAGGATGGCTGGAGAATCATGGACCTGGGTTGGGTTGGTGGTTGTCATAGCCCTGGGAACCAGACCAGATTTTGTGTATATTCTTTGTACTTGCATTTATGGATAGATGGAAAAGGATTTTTTATATTATTTTATTTATTTGAAAAGGATCTTAAATACTAGGGGAACTTGCATTTAGAACAGGTTTATGTGTGTAAGAGAGAGATGCTGGCTTCAGGGAGAGAAGTTGTCAGGCTTGTCTAGGTGGGAGGGAAGATGTCCTAAATTAAGGCCATCATAGAGGGGATGGAAAGAAAGTGACAAAATTTGAGAGCTGTTTTAGATGCACTCATGAAAGAAAAGGGTGTAGTAATGAGCTGTGAAGCATGGCATGTTCACAAAGGTGACAGTGGCCTAAGAGTCAAGAACATGGGATGTGTTTTCTAAGACTGTCATAATTTAACAGACTTGGATAATTGAGTGAGAAGGTGGCAGGAGGAAATGCAGCAAGTGTTTACTGACTTCAGGCACCGTGACTTGTACTGCTTGGGGCCTGGGGTGTCAGGCTGAGATTTTGATACCAGTGCTTTTGACTTTCAGGGACTTTCGGCCACCACCACCGAGAGTACAGAAAAATGGGCGAGATAACTCAAAGGATTCTGAATATTGGGAGGCACTAACCACGGTTATCCCTTTGGCCAAGCAGAAACTCTGGGATGCACTGTACAAGGCCTTGGAGAAATACCAGTAGGTGTCAAGGGCAGGAAGACCAGGGTGGTAGTGGGGATCATCCTGCTCAGAGCCAAATATACCACCACCCCTGCCTCCCCACATAGTCTGGGACATAAAAACTGCCTTGAGAGTGGTGTTGGGTGTCCCATACTCTGGTCCCACACTCCCTGTTCAGTTCTGGTGAAGCCTGGGTGGTAGGGGGCACCTTTGAGTTTTCCTCTGTTTGTAGCCAGAGCAGAAACAGCAAGGTTTGTTCTGACCCCTACTCTGCAGAGGATGGGAGAATTCAGTGGATCTCTGTCTAAACTGTTGCCCAATCCTCTCTCAAGCTCTGTGCTGACCCAAAGGATCAAGCTACTGACGGAGAATGATACTCTGGAGCAGCAGAACACGGAGCTGCAGTCACTGCTACAGCAGTATCTCCAATCCAAGGTGGGTGGATGGGAGGGCAGGGCTTTGAGGAGGTGGGTGAATGGGATGAGGGCTGGGGCTTTGATGATCATCCTGCAGCACCATTTCCACTTCTAGGTGGGTGTCTTTGGGAGAATAGGTCACTGCTCCTCCTACAGGTGCCAGAGGACTTGAAGATGTCATGCAAGACCAGCAGTTGCATCTCTTGTAGAGACAGTTATTGGCAAGGCAGTGGATATTGCCTGAAGTCCCTTGTAGGGTAGCTGGGATGTAACTGTGTCCCTTTGATTGATGCTCCTGATTTTTTGTACCATTCTGTGGAATCACTCTTTTTTCTCTCTTTTGGGGCTGTGTTGGGGTATAAATTATTGAATCCATGACCTTGAACATGCTAGCCAAGTGCTCTACCACTGAACTATATCTTCAGTTAACCTGGAACTCATTCTGTAGCCCAGGCTTGTCTCAAACTCATGGTGATCCTCTTTCCTCAGCCTTCTAAGTTCTGGGATTGCAGGAGTGAGCCACCACACCTGACTTTTCTGTTTGTTTTGAGGCAGAATCTAACTAGGATTCATCCTGTAGCTCAGGCTGAACTTGACTCATGGCAGTCCTCCTGCTTAAGCCTCCCAAGTTCATGAGCTATAACTCATAACTCCTTATTTTATTTTATTTATTTGTAAGAGAGAGAATAACTTTTTTCATAGAAATCCTCCTACCTCTGCCTCCTGAGTGCTGGGGCTATAGCTGTTTTTAAACAGTGACCCCCCCCCCCAAAAAAAAGAGTAGCTTCCAGAGACCAGTCCCCATCCCCTTATACAATTTCTTTAATTCTAACCACCACTGTGCCAGGGAGATAGACAGAAGTTGTTCTCCCCATTTCACAAAAAGAAGCAAAATTGAGGGACTTAGTGAGGCATCCAGAGCTCCTTTCACTCTGCCAGACCAACTTCCTTAGCCTAAGATGTGAGGGAGGGTCCTACTTAAGTGAGGAGTAGAGGCAGTGCTGGCAGGTGTGCCACCTCCAGAGACAGCTGTAATAATTTCCTGTAGCCTGGCCAGAGGAGGAAGGAAAAGTCCTAACCTGGCTGCATGCACTCCAGGGCTGAGGTGAGGTAATTCAGTTGGTGCTGAGCCCTCGGTCAGGAGAGTTAGGGCAGTCACCATCCACACACATGTGAAGTGGCTGAGTCCACGTATGTGGCTCTGAGCTGTACTCAGGTTCCAGCCACATGTGGATGTATGCAGTGAGCCTTGGCATAATGATGGCCTCTTGGCCAGTGACAGAACTCAGACATTTGGAGCCATATGGCCCCTGCTTCCATGTACAAGAGCATAAGAAGGAGCTGTAGGGCAAGGCTAGACTGGGGGTATAGTGGTGAGTGAAGAGAAGGGATTTAAGGAAATGGATGAAGGGAAGATGAAGAATACTATACAATCTTGATAACTGGAGCTGAAGCCAAACAGGAAGCCTTGTCTTGGCTTTGGAAGAAAGGCAAAGCCAGCAGCCTTTAGGCTTCCTGAGGTGCAACTGCTTTGAGGAAATGCTTGCAGAAATCTGAAGGCTCTGTGAGAGCCAGCATGTGCACTTGACTCCCCAGAAACAAAGTAGAGAGGGCCTGGGGCAAGGAAATGACCTTCATCCTTTCTTTTCCAGGTAAACTCTGAGCTACAGATTCCTCCAACTCAGGGCTTCCGAGCACCCACAAAATAGAGCCGGAACTTCAAAGGCTGAGGTGTCCCAGGCTGGCACTAGGGCTGATGTCGAATGGAGTCAGCACCAGTCACCCAGGAATTTGGGCCCATGCTAAGCTTTCTAAAACTGTATGAGCTTGTCAAAGAAAGGCAGCAATTATTGCCATAGTTCTGATTAAAGTCTTTTGAAAACCAAGACTGAATGTCATTAAAGCGGCCAAGTTCAGTGAGACTAGGGCCCTAGCTCTACTTGTGTGGCATGTGGGAACTTTGTCCCTAGGCTCAGACTGGTGTGTGGCAAGTGCTTGAGACTTCCTTCTTACTCTTGGGAACAGCTAGTTTCTATGGGTAGAAATGGGAGCTTTGACATCTTAATCCTTCAGAATTTCCCAAGCTGAAAGATTTGCTTTGTGCCTTGGGGGTTAGCTGACGTGCCCTCTGGGTTTTAGTGGAAGCCTATTCCTTTGGGCAGGATGAGTGGGCAGCCCTGATCCTGGGGCCTGCCATGAATGTTGGGCTACAAAGAGGACACTCATAAGGAAAAGGTTTACCATCACGCGGACACAGTGAACCTGTGCTGTGTCCTGGTGGCTCTCCTCTCACTGGACCGATGCAGACTTGTCATTTCAGGATTTGATTTATTTGATTGAGAGAAAAATCACACTCAACAAAGAGAAGACAGGCAACTGACTCCCAGATGTAGGCCGGGGGCAGCATTGTGAGTGCCAACTCTTGTGACTGCTGGCAGGTAGGATGGGCTGTCTCCAGGATGGGTGGGGCACAGAGTTCTTGCTCAGGGCTCTTGTCCTGGCTTGCACACGCTTGTCTGATCAGAGGAGGCTCTGAGAAATGTTGGGGACCCACAGGCTATACAGCTGCAGACAAGAGGTTGCCTAGGGAGGAGGAGGAACCAAGAGGAAAGCAAGTGTAGGCAGAAGGAGCTGGTGCCTCAGCCTCAGGGCTTGTAAGTAGGCTGTTTTGTAGAGCACAGACTGGTGATGTCCTGTCTTGTCTCTTGCAAATGGGTGGTGAAGGTTTTTGTTTGTGATTCTTTTCAAAGTTCTGGGCTCTGGCCCATGTTCCTTGGTTAATTTCATTAAAACTTTAACCCCAGATTTGGAGCAATGAAATCAATTCCACTGGAGCTGAGTAGAAAGGAGGGTGGGAAAAGAGAGGACCTGCTCCCAATCCCCACTCTTTCCCAGTGTGCCCCAACCCACAAACAGGACTAAAGGACCAGGCAAACAGAAGTTGGTGGGGAAGACAAGGGGGGCATAGCAGCTCAGCAAGCAAGAAGCAGTCTCCCTGGAGAGGCTGATGGATGGGTGTAGCACCCTTAAGGCTCTCTGGGGAATTGGGAGAGTCCAGGCCAGGGAAGCCAAACACATCAGACCCAGGAGGCTGCTAGGGGTGGGAGCTCACGCCCCGAGCAGTTTCTTCACCATGTAGCCAGGGAGGCTATAGAGGAAGAGGGCCAGCATGAGTAGTCCTAGCAGGGCCAGCACAATCTTGATGATGAGCCACTTGTAGCGGGTGCAGATGAGGTACTTGATGGACTTGAGTGGGTTCAGGAACCAGACAAAGGCTGTGTCAGGCCGGCTGGGGAAGAGAGAGGATGGGAAGGGTTGAGCAGACAGCAGGCACAAGCTGCCCCCAAAGGGCTTCCATACCTCTGTCTAGACTCCAGAGAATTTTCATAGATTCAGCCACAGAGTGGAACCCATCTAATGCTAGATTGCTGGCCTCCCCATCCTCTCTGCTGGACCTCTGCTGTCCATCTCTGCCCTGGGCCTCCAGTTTGGTAGGGGGTAGCTGTCGAGCCTCAATGTTTGCAGTGATGGGCAGCTCAAAAGTGGAAGTAGTGCCCCGTCATTCTTGAGCCCCTCAGTGTCTGTAGCAGCTCATGGTGGAGGCTTCTCTTTCCCCACATTCTCAGATGAGAGTTGTTCAACCTCCTGCTTTCTGATAACACAGACTTCTGCCTCAGGTCAGACTGCGCCAGGCATCTGAGCAGCCACAAAGAGAGCAGTGCTCTCCCTGATCTCCCCACCATTATTGGGGTGCCAACCTGCTCTGCCTTCTATAAAGCTTTCTCACCAAGACATGCTTGTCAGCATCTACTACCTATAATTTGTGCCATAAAATCAGCAGGTTCCATAAGATGCCAGGATATAAAATTAGTCAGGTGTGGTGGCACATGCCTTTAATCCCAGCACACGGGAGGCAGAGAGAAGGAGGAGGATCACTGTGAGTTTGAGGCCAGCCTGAGACTACATAGTGAATTCCAGGTCAGCCTGGGCTAGAGCAAGAAAACAATATAAAATTTAAATGTATAGACTTTTCAAATTACTTCCCCCTTAATGTAGCTCTGCTGTACCACCAGACCTGAGCTCAGTATAAGTGGGGTAACCGAGGAGGGACATGGGCTCAAGGTGCCTAAGTTTTTTTTGGGTTTTTTTTTTTTTTTTTTCGTTTTTCGAGGTAGGGTCTCACTTTAGCCCAGGCTGACCTGGAATTCACTATGTAGTCTCAGGGTGGCCTCGAACTCATGGTGATCCTCCTACCTCTACCTCTGGAGTGCTGGGATTAAAGGCATGCGCCACCACGCCCAGCCTGGTGCCTAAATTTTGAATCCCAGCTATGGTATGCAAATTAGGTACTCCTTCAATTGAGCCTCAGTGTCTTCATTTGTAAAACGAGTTAATAGTTATTAATGTTATTTCCTGGGCCTGGGGATATGATGAAGTAAGACTGGGTGGTAAAGCTTGGAGCTTGAAGTGAAAGGCTACTTAGCTGATGGAGGCTGTTGAATGCTTGACTCAAGCGGCATGATAGTTCTGAAGAGCAGAACAATCTGCCCAGGGAGGCTTCCCTCCCCTGGGAGAAACTGTTTCTCAGGACAAGCCTAACTCTGCTCCCCTATTGCAATTTCCTGCTGCTAATGGAACTGCATAGAGTGAATGCTGCTAAGAGAGGAGGGACACTGGACTGGAAGTTTGGCACCCAGGCTAGAGTCCCAGTGCTACCCTAATTTTGTAGGTGACTGTAAGCAAGCTACCTCACTTTTCTGGTCTAATACGTATAAACATAAAATAGCCATTTCTAGTTCTGAGAATAATCTATTTTTTGAAAGCTTGAAAGTTTCTATGTATGTTTGGGTGCATATGTGGTTTCTGTATGTATGACACTGTGTATGGGGATGTGTGTACACCTGAATTTGTACATAGCCAGGCATGGTAGTACATGTCTGTAATTCCAGCATTCAGGAGGTGGAGCAAGGAGGATCAGTTCAAGACTGTCCTCAACTACATATCTAGTTTGAGGCAAGCCTCAGAGACATGTGATCTTGTCTCAAAAAAAAAAAAAAAAAAAAAAGAGCCTGCGCATGCACAAATGTGTCTCTCTCTCTCTTCCTGTGTGTTTCACATGCTGGCCAGCCAGTCCAGAGTCTGAAGGAAGAAGTACCAGGCCCAGGAGACTGTGAGGCTCAGGCTCCAAGGATCTTCTTGGCCAGGTAGCCAGGCAGAGAGTAGAGAAACAGGACAAGCAGCAGCAGCAGCAGAAGCAGCAGTAGTTTGAGAAGCACCCAGTGGTAGGTGTGCCACAGGAAGTAGCGGGCAGACTTGAGAGGGTTCAAGAACCAGATGAAGCTTGTGTCGGGGCGGCTGGAGCACCAGGAAGAATAGAGGGAGCATGGAGAAAGGGCAGGGGCTATTTGGACAGGGCATGGTGAGAGACCTCCGCTGATAGGAAGGCCTACTATGCTGAATAGCAGAGTTCTTGACACCTGCTGGGCCACCAAAGTTGGCTGGGGCCCCAGTAACCATTGGAGATGCTTGTCTTTATCTGCTGGATGGAGCATTTTCTGGGAGAGGAATAATTTCCCCATGTGGTCAGCCCTTCCACTGGTTCAGAAGAAGGAACTGGGATTCAGGGTTGAAGGAAGCTATGGTGAAGGAAGGGATAGAATGGATGCTTGGGGAGTGGGGGCAAGAAGACTAGAAGATGCTGGCCCCTCCTTCATGTTCTGGCCCATGCGGCAGTGTGGTGTGGCTGGGGCTTTAGGCAGGCAGGACACTCACTTGGGTTTCTCTAGGGGGTCAGGTTCGTTGCGGGCCAGGCCCACCGGATTCTTCTCTGCCTCCTCTGCTGTCAATAAATGTAACTCAGCCTCCACTTTGCCCTGAAGGAGAGAACACAAAGGTTACAGCAGCTGGGCCAGGTGTTGGACTCTTGGCATCCCAACCTGGCCTGGCTTGGCCCACTCCCAAGCAGGAGGCAGTGCTCACCGTGAGCTCAAACTCGTCATTTTCGTTGCGGGCCAGGAGGGGCCACCAGCCTTTGACGCGCTTCTGCTTAAAGATGGAAACCAGAGGCACGTCCACTTCCCCAGTGGCCATCTCCATAGTGCACTGCTTAGCTGTCTTTGCGCCCCGTGGGAACCGGTTCAGGTCCAGCTCGATGGCCCCTGTGGCAACCTTAGAGTCAGCTCTGGGTGAACATGGCAGAGGCAGGGAGCTCTGGTCTCTGGTTTGTTGAGTGTGAACTGCCCACGTCTCTTGCCTTTCTCCTACCCCTGTTTTACTTAGGCCCTTTCTTAGCCTAGGGGGGCTCTCTCTCTTTTGGTGTTCGGGACCCCATCCCTCCTGTGCATCCGCCATCAAAGCCCTGCTAAACTCAGGCTTGCCACTGCAGATAGACTTTAGAGGGGAGCTTTGCTGTACAGAGGCCTAGGGAAATCGGCCTCTCAGAGAAAAACCCATCAGCATTTACTGCCTCCTCTCGGGTGTGCCCATGACACTATGTGTGTGGTTGGGGGGACAGAGACTAAGAATTAGGCAGTCCATCCCCCAATGGGCTCAGCTTGCCTCATCCCCCACCCTTAGTTCTGGGTCCTAGGTCCCCGCCCTGCTCTGCACCCAGAAAGTCGTCAGCCGAGAAGTGGTCAGCATCCCAAATCTGCAGGGTGAGTCGTGCAGGAATCTTGTACTCAGTCTCATCCCAAGAAAACATGGACTCCTTCTTGGACATGACGATCTTCTCCTCAGCCGCCAGGTAGTCAAAGGGGAAGAGGTAGCGCCAGTTGAAGTTGCCCTCACCAGTGAGGGAGTGGTAGTGGACATCAGTGTCCTGCTTGTCCTCCTGTTGACCCTTCAGCCACCTGCTGGTGCCATATATTCTAGCTCTGTGGCCATACCCAGGGCAGCCTCTTCCCCCCTCTTGGCCCCTTCTACTCCCTCCTGGAAAGGGTGTGCCCAGCTCAGCCCCTCTTAGCCCAAGGACCTCTCACCCACCCCCGCACAAAAATATCACTGGATTTCTCCCCGGTGAAGAAGTCGTCGTCCTCCAGAACCACCTCGTCTGTGTTCCACACAATAACCCGCAACTCGTACCTGAGAAAAGGCAGAAAGGCCCATGAGCAGGCGGGGGCAGAATGTAGCCAAGGTTCTGGGGTTGGGATGAGGCAGCAGGCAGAGAAGCCCTGGGAACATGGGTTGGTAGGAGGCTGGGAGAGTGGGTGGAGGCTAGAGGAGGCCTAACCCTCAGCCAGGCATAGGCTTCTCCTGGCGAGGAGACCTGGGCACATCCCTGGATAGTGAGGCGAGGACAGGAAGGATAGAGAGGGAGGTGAACACCTAGGTGTGACTGCACTAAGGAGCACTTTCTCCGGAGGCAGAGCTTCTCTTCAGTTCTAAGAAATTTCTAGTTAAGCCCAGTGTCCTGCAGCGGAAGCCTGTGGATTCAGGTTTCCTTTTTTGTCCTTATCCCCAAAGAGGATATTCCCCTGGAGGGTTTTTCCCCCTTGAATTTATTTATTTATTTTTTTTGGTCTTTCGAGGTAGGGTCTCCCTCTAGTCCAGGATGACCTGGAATTCACTATGTCTCAGGGTGGCCTTGAACTCACGGCAATCCTCCTTCCTCTGCCTCCTACCTCTCCCTCCGAGTGCTGGGAGTAAAGGCGTGCGCCACCACGCCTGGCTCCCCCTTGAATTTTAATTGTAAATATAAATGAGGTGGTTACATTTCAAACATTAGCGTGAGGTTGAGCCAGGCGTAGTGGCACATGCCTTTAATCCCAGTAGTTGGGAGGCAGAGGTAGGAGGATTGCTGTGAGTTTAAGGCCAGCCTGGAACTACAGAGTGAATTCTAGGTCAGGCTTGGAGAGCTTGGGCTACCTCGAAAAATAAACATACAAACAGTGAGGTTTAGTCACCCATTAATGGATGGAAATGTGGCTCTCTTGGGTGTTACAGGATCAGACTGCTGCACTAGACAACAGCCCAGGATAACCCATTGGGTTGGGTTGCCCCCTTGTGGTAATCCTTGGAACTGCAGGACTCATGGCCCCAGGTTTGGAGGCTATTCCAGGCAAAGTATCATTTGCCAGAGCAAAATGAAAATGCAACATGAAATTCAAATGGCAACATCTAGACATGAAAACAAGAAGACAGATTCATATGTCTAGGTAGCTGGCTCTGATTCCAGGCACTGAGGGTATTGAGTTGCAGTGACTCTATCCTGTTACTGAAGAAACAATTGAGGACCAGGGCAAAATGGCCTGGCCAGGATCATCAACTAGGAGAGGAAGGTGGCTCCTTCACCTCCCCCTCTTATGGGCACTCACTTCTGCCTACATCACTTCAGGTACCTGAGAGAAAAGCTGGTAGACCTTAGTGACAGGGATGCAGAGCAAGCTCTGGGGTGGGGGTTTAGATAGATAGATAGATAGATAGATAGATAGATAGATAGATAGATAGATAGATAGATAGATAGATGATAGATAGATAGATAGATAGATAGATGATAGATAGATAGATAGATAGATAGATAGATAGATAGATAGATAGATAGATAGAGTAGATAGATAGGTAGATAGATAGATAGATAGATAGATAGATAGATAGATAGATAGATAGATAGATAGATAGATGATAGATAGATAGATAGATAGATAGATAGATGATAGATAGATAGATAGATAGATAGATGATAGATATGCTTGTGGGAGAGCTGTGTGAACATAGGTGGGTGTCAAGATTGTGCCTACATTTGAATCTGTCTTTGTGAGGGGTGTATATGTGTGCTGGTGGGTGCTGAAGGGTGCTGAGGTATGGCTCATCTCCACTGCTGTCTACCTCAGTAGATGGATACCCACCCAGAACAGGCCTTGAAACCAATGAGTTGGTCTATTTTCCTCCCAGGAGGATCTGGGTACACCTAAGCCCAGGCCATCTGGGTGCATTCTTCCACAGAAAGGACTGAGTAGAGTGGGAGGGGGTAGTGCCCACCCCCAGGCAGCTCACTTCTTGGGCTTCCTGGGTGAGATGTCCAGGGGCGTCCCAGGGGCTGGCATGTCCATGGGGAACATGTCCACCCACAGCTCCAGGCGGCCCTGAGGAAGAAAGGGATGCAGCCATGTTACAGGGACTTATCCCTCTGCCCAGGAAGGTTCACTTTCCTGCCATTTCAACTCATGTCTGTCAAGGTCCCATGTCATCAATAGAATATCTTTGGATGCCAAGAATTTCTATGATGTCACCAATGGCCAATCACATCTTCTGAGGGAGCTGGCTCCCTGGTGTGAGTCTCACTCAGGATAGACACTTGCCATTCAAGTTTGCCTTGGTGGGGAAGTGTGCCAGGTTGTTAGGCATGCAGGAATGAAGAATGCAGGGAGCAGAATGAGGTCCATATCTAACTCTATGGTCTCAGGTTGAGATTCTCTAACCCTTGTTCCCAGCTAGGCAAGCATCACCTGTTCAATGCCAGGCTTGTCAGGGTTAAGCAGAGGCCTGGTCTCCACGTGCTCTGGCACCAGGCGGCAGCCCACACGGGGGATGTCTTCCCAATGCCTCAGGGCGGACAGGGCCACATGCTCATCTGTGGGCTTCTTCTGACCTGTGGGTACCAGTGGATCAGATGTATACACACACACACACACACACACACACACACACACACACACACACTCTGGATTCTTAGAACTGGGTACCTGTGCTGGAGCCAAGGACTTAGGAGCGCAAAGCCCTGAGTCATGACCTACCTACCCGACCTCCATTTTACTGTTGCAAAACTGAGGCATAGAGGGAAAAGTGTTTTTCCCAAGGTCTTAGCTGCCCTTACAGAACCCAGAGAGGCCTATGACCTTGGCATCTCAGGCATGGGAAGCTGAGCAAAGAACCCTGCTGGGCTATGAGAGGGGATAAGGAGGGGGAAATCCACTTTCATTCCAGCATCATCGTTAGTGGCACAAGTTCTACAGCACAGATTCCGTCCAAACCCCTGGGAACTCTCACAGGCAGAAAGGAGTGAGGGTGGGAAGTCATACTTGGAGCCAGGGGATCTGGGTCTATGCCCCCATTCCGCCTTAGGAAAGCCATATGGCCTTGGGCAAGTCATCAAACTGGAATTTGAGTCTCAATCTGCTTATCTACAGACTGGTGTACCTTCACCCTACCTTATGGGGATGAAGCGGGAAGAAAGGAAATTTTTGGGAAAACACAGTGCTGGAAGGAGTGTTACGGAAGATAGGAGTAGGCTCTGGGTGTGGAGCAGAGGGTCCTAAGGCTAGTCTAAGGACACACACTAGGTTAGGGGTCCCCACAGGGAAATATGAGACCCCGGTGGTCTCTTGAGCTCTTGGAGCAAGACCAGCTGGCTAAGCCCTTTACCGTTCTCATCCTCTATTTCAGAGGGCCCTGTGAAGATACAGTTGGCGACCTTCACTCTCCCAGAAGGCCCAAAGTGGGGGCCATCCACTTTGCCCTCTTTGCAGAGGCGGGTCAGGATCTGGCTGGGCTTCATGGGGTCCCTCCAGATATTGTAGCCATGTCTATGAGAGGGAACACATAGGCTTGAAGGACTCAGGCAGGACCATTCCAGATGGCAGATCTTTCCTGTCAGTTCCCTACAATTGCCAATCATCTGTTAGTAGGAGGCTTTCCAGGGCTCCAGGTTTACCCACAATCCTAGGGGTTGCTGGAGGCTGACACTTCTATCTCAACGTTGACCCACACAACTAGTACCCTTCTACTGTACCAACTCTTCTGTAACCTCAAAGGCTCCCATGAAACAACTGAGAAACAGGCAAGTTAAGGGTTGTCTTGACCAGGGTTACCCAGCATGTAAGTGGAAGAGGCTGACCCTGATCCCCAGAGGACTCTGCCTCTCCTCTGCTACCCTGGATCCCACTTCTTTCTTCCTCCCGCCTTCTCTGTTCAAGAATATCTTCACCCTTCTTTGCCTTGAAATACCCAGGGCAAAAGTAATACATCCACCTTACAAAATCACTCCTTCAGGTGCAGCACGTGCTGCCCCTCTCCCGTGTCATATCCTTTGCAGCGCCCCACCCCTCATCTGGCTTGCCCGCACATGGAATAGGTCTGTGCAATGCCACATGTGGCACGATGCTTGCTGTAGAAGCGGTTCTCCAGGTCTATCTTGGTTTCTCCAATGAGGTCATCGGTGCCCACCAGATCCCAGTCATACACAGCGACCGTCAGCATGGATTCCATGGGGAAGGAGGCCTCGATATCAAAGGACCTGGCAATCAATGGTTAGGAATGGGGTTGCAGGTTGGGGTGGGCAGAGAGCAGTCTGGGCCGGGAGTCAGAGAGGGTACCATGAGGCCTTACTTCCCAAAGACAGGATTGAGCTGTTTGGATATATAGTTCTCCTTGTCCCGGATGTCGGTCTTGCCTAGCCGGATGGCGATGTAAGGGTCCGCTTTACCATTGATGTCAGCAGGGTGCAGGTCTGTGGCCTGGGTGGGTAAAGTGTGGTCTGAGCAAACTTCTGAGTAGTCCTGCCAGGTCCCTGAGGGTCCCATTATATTGAAAGACTGGGACAGCGGCACTAGACCAGAAAAAGTAGCCTGGCTGTGTGGCCTCGGCAAGTTGCTGTCCTTTTCAGGGACTTGAGTTCCTCTAGAAAAAGTGGGAACGAAACCACAAAGACCTTCCTGGTATCTTTTAGATGCTTCAGACTCTCTCAAGCAGGACCAGGAGATTTTCAGGGAAGGGATGTTGAAGGATACTCACCCGGACCACGTAGACCCGAACCAGCACATTGATGGGGTCATTGCTTGGTATACCCTGGAACATTCCATAGGTGGGGTCATAGCCAGCTTCTCGTGACACATCCTCTGGGAGTGGCACTTTGTACACACAGAGAGAGCCCTGGGCAAGGCAAAGTGGGTCAGGCTGCAAGTTGGCCTGGACAAGACAGGGGTAGTATTCTAATTCTTCAACAGTGCTTCCTGGTCTAGATTCTGCTATGGTGGGGGTCTGATCGTGGGAGGCCCAGGGGTTCTGGAGGGCAATAGTGAGGATGCAAGGAGAGAATGTGAGATGGTAGGGGCTCAACCACTGGGCCATGCTCCTCTCCTGACCTTGAACCGACCCACAATGCGCTCCTCCTCTGTGGAGCCATCTTCATCATCCCCTGTCTTGCCTCGCAGCAGGTTGAAGGTGTGCAGCCAGTCCTCAAAGTTGTCAAACTCTGACTCCAGCTCCTTGGGGTAAACCTGGCCAAGCCAGGCATTTATCCATGATACCAGCCCACTGAGTCTCTTCCTGACCCATCTGCCACCTCCCATTCCATACCCAGGCAGGTTCTGCTCCCAGATCCTCCTCACCTTTAGCTCATCAATCCTGGCTCTCTTCTTCTCAGGAGCCTCTGTTCCCTGACCAGGGCCAGGGCCAGGGCCAGGGCCAGGGCCAGCGCTCTGGTTTTTCTTCTTCTTCTCCTCCCTGGCAGCCCTGGTCTTCTCCTTGCCCTTCAATGGTCCCTTCAGGCCTGGCCCAAAGAAAAAAAGGAGGCCCTATTCAGTTTAGAGGGAGTGAGGCAGAAGTGGCCAGAGCATGGAGGTGGGGAGCTCAAGACCCAATTAACTACTCCTTTCTTTTTTCTCTTCTTGTTTCTTCCCTTTCTTTTATTTTTTCTTTTCTTTCCTTTCCTTCCCTTTTCTCTTTCTTTGTTTCTTTTTGGGGGGTTTCAAGGTAGGGGTTCACTCTAGCCCAGGCTGACCTGGAATTCACTATGTAGTCTCAGGGTGGCCTTGAGCTCACAGTGGCCCTCCTACCACTGCCTCCCAAGTGCTGGGATTAAAGGTGTGCCCCATCATACCCAACTCATTTTCTATGTAACTTCTGAGTCTTATTGCACTTCATAGGGAGATGAAGACCATAGTCACACTTGGGCATGGGGATACAGACTATTATCTTCCTTTTGGCAGAACGGGCGGGGAAGGAGTTGGCTCTGGAGCCAGAGGCCTGTCACCTCTGTGTCTGCTTCCTTTTCTCTCGAGCTATACTCTACTTGACCATAGTTTTGATTGGGTTGCTCTCTGTTATCATTTCCAAAACTGTATCTAGCAAAACACCAGGTACAAGGGCTGTTGGCTTTAGAAGACAGGGAGATGGGCTAGAAAGATGGCTCAGTGTTTAAAGGCATTTCTCCAAAAGCCACACAAAGCTGGATGCAAAGAGGCCAACGTGTCTGTAATCCCAACATCCCTTATGGCAATGCCTTATGGCAATGAGAGGCTGAGCCAAAGAATCCCAAAGCTGACCTTTCTAGAGGCAAAAAGACAAAATGAGAGATCTTGTCTTAAAAACAAGGCAGAAAGAGAGGACCAACATGCTGAGGTTGTCCTCTGACCTCCACACTTGGGCCATAGCATATGCCTATATTCCCCACCCCTGACACACACACAAAAAAAGAAAGGGGAAAAGAGCTTGTATATTATCTTTCTTTTAATAATTGATACTAACATTTGGACACGAAAGGCTCTGAAAAGTCAAAAGAACTTGTTTGTGTACATTGTGTGTGTTGTAGTACCACTTGTAGTAGTAGTAGTAGTAGTAGTAGTAGTAGTAGTAGTAGTAGTATGCATGTTTCTGTGTGTGCACACCCATATGAATGCATGGTGAGGCCAGAGGAAGACATCCTTCTATATCACTTTTCTGCCATATTACCTAAGACAGGCTCTCTCACTGAACCTGGAGTTCCCATTTTCTGGTTAGACTGGCTGACCTGTAAGCCTCCTCCTCTCTCTACCCCCACTCAGTACTGGAATCATGGGCATGTGCAGCCATGTCTGGATTCTTACATGGTTGCTGGGGATCAAATTCAGGTCCTCATGCTTGCACAATAAGTGCTTTATCTACTGAGCCACCGCCCCAGCCCCCAAAAGAACTTGTTTAAACAAGCATTTCCTAAACTTATTTAATCACAGAATCCTCTCTTTCTTTTGGAATAGCCATTGGTATCGTTCTGTGGAGAAGTTTGGAAACTACTGGGTGGGATGAGCTGGGAAGCCTCTTCCAGATCGCTATGGTTGCTAAACCAGTCAAAGTGGAAACTGCTCAAGATGAAGACCTTAGCTTGATCCTAGGAGCCCAGGCAGGGGCTGGGAGGAGCATGAAGTGAGTGGGGTCCGGGGATCTAGGACTCACCCTCAGTGCTGTCCATTTCCTCCTTCTCTTCTAAGTCAAGTCCAGAGGTTTCTTGTTGTCTAAGTTTCTGCCAAGAGATAAAGTCCTTCCCTAACTCTCAGGCCTTGATTTGCCTACGTTCTCCCATGGTACTTAAAGTGTCTGTTCACATGTGCATTCTGCCTAGTAGACTGGGACTACTCATGGCACATTTGGCATCCTATCTTTGGGCTAAAGCACCTAGCGGTGTCTGGATTATCACATAAACACTAGAGATCCACACACCAATGAAGATAAAAGGAAGCCAAGCTAGCAAAGTAGACTTGCCCACTAGCCTGAGGAAGGTTAGTTCTGGGTGAGATTCAAAGGTGTGGGACCAACAAAGCAGCTCTGGAGGGCAGGGAAGGAGCTAGGGTGGAAGGTATGGGTCCCGGTCACTGTACAGCCCCATTCCTTCTCATTCTTATCCCACGCCTAGGCCTCACCTCCTTCATGGTGTCAATGGAGGCAAAGTACTTGGACCACCAGTCCAGCATGCTCTCATCTGGCTCCTCCTCCTCTAGCTCTTCTACGGTGCCCTTCTTCTTCTTCTTCTTTCTCTCCCTCTCCTCCTCAGCCTGGGGGTTAGCAGGTCAACTGTCCAGCAGGCTTCCATACTCTCTACCCTTTCCCACAACCCTGAACAGTTCCAATGGCCCCCACCTTTGTTAGCCATCGGATCCCAGAAATCCCTGGGCCCCATGATGCACTGTGGTACCACCAATGTTATAGAGGCAGGGACTTTTTAGGTGGAGGAGGATGCCATGGCCCAGGGAAGACCACAGGCCAAGGCAAGACTGGCATTCAGGAGCAAGGGATAGCTCATTTCCTGAGGTTGAACCTGCTGGTCTGACAGTTGATGCCAGAAGGGTTCTCTCTCACCCAGGGCTTTTACACAGCCCTCACACTCACCACATCCACCTTGACAACAGCATCAGAAGTCTGCAGGGGAAACCAAGGAAATAGGACAGGATTAGCCACTGGGACCCAAAGGAGCATGGAGTGGAACAGGGGCCAGGAAAAACAAGGAAGGAGCCGTGAGGATGTATGCAGGGATGGATATTTGTGCATGTTATGGACCCCTTGCCAGCAAGGCCAATCTCACACTCACAAGAGCAAATTGCCTGGAATGCTATTGCCCAAGGCTGCTTCTGATTTTTCTTCAGGCTTCCTAGAGCCCTGCCTGCATCTTAGAATCACCTTGGAGCTTTTACAAATCATCAGTGGAGTAAGTCAGCATGGGATGGGGTGGGGGTGGTCTACGAGGCAGCAGTGCGCAGCAAGCTTTCCTAGCAACACCTGATCAGGCCTCTTCAAGCCCTTTCTCAAGCACCGTGGACAATGGTAACTCCACCCATTGCCCAGACCCTCTCTAGTTAAGGACAACTGGTCAGAGGAAGATCATTTCGAAGCAGGGACCAGAAGCTAGGAGATGCCACAGGCTTAATGAAGGAGATGAGGTGAAAACGGGAGGCTGAGAAGTGGCAGGAAGAAGCCCCCTTTTTGGCCTTGAGCAGAAAGTGCCTTTCAGAGGGGTTGGTGTCAGGCCAAGGGACCTAGGTGTGGGATGTCATTTGGCATGGAAAAATTGCCCCCCCCCCGCCACCCCAGACAGGACATGCTGCCATCACAAGTAGTCCATCACCTAGGGGGTTGTTTACAAACTATTGCAGGTTGTCACATCCAACTGTTAGTACTCGCTCACACACATATCGTACACACGCAACCCTCCCGTTCCACACATAGCAGGACGCTGCTAGAGTTGTCCGTCCATGTGATCAGGGGTGGCTCTTGACAACCACACTTAGAAGGAGGGATGATCGGTGCATGCTTTCAGGATGGGTCTGTCTTACTAGTCCTCCCATACTTGCTAGTGGACAGCATGGGGCTGGCCTCCTTCCTTACCGCATCCAATTTCACCATGGTCTCCAACTTCTTGATGGGCACCTCAGGCTCCATATTTACCACCACCTCCCCTGTGGGGTGAGAAGAGGGGTTCCCATTGTACAGCATGTGGCAGCCCCGGAGAAGCCTGACTGGACACAGAAACAGAGAGACAGACAGACAGACAGAGGAGGGACAGAGGCCTAGTGAGTCAAGGAGGCAGGAAAAGCAGGGCCTATAGCTGATTATGGAGCTTTGTGAGGGGAGAGGAGGGACAGGGCAGTCACAGGAGCAAGATGGACATAGGAACGGGAGAGTGAGTTACAGAGAAAGGTGAGCCATTGTGAGGCCAAACAATAGAACAGAGGCTTTGCGCTGAGGCCAGACCCAGGAAAGGCTGCCAGATCTCCTCCATCACTCAGTGGAAGAGGTTATCTGCTCTCAGCTCTTTAAAGGTCCGTCCAGTTCTGGCCCCAGAGTGACAGGCAGCCATGGGCAGCCTTCTTTGACCCCCACCAGGAGGCCTGTCTTTCTTCTTTCCCTGCTGCCCCAGAAGAAACCCTGGCAGCTACTTGTACTGCACTGTGATCTGGAGCCCTTCCAGGGGCTGAATACAGCCATGGCCATACCCATGGTATTCCAGCTGGGGGCTGAACAGTCTGGGGGTCGATAGATGAAGCGTCGCAGGGAGCTGACCGCATGGGAGCCCACCAGGGTGTAGCGACCGAAGGCCCGGCAGTCCACTACGCGAATGTTTAGGGGTGGATGCAGTAGCTCGTTCTCTGGGAGGTCCTATGAGTAAAGGGAACACACCGCAGCCTGAGCGTCAGAGAAAGGGGCGGAGGAGCTGCGCTGAGGTGAGTCAGATTGTCCACACCCAGCTCTGCCAGCTCTGCCAGGTCTGTGCTCACCACTTCAAACCACTTGACCAGGGTGTTAAAGTTGGGGTTCTTCTTATAATTGGGGATCAGGGATGACTGCACCCCCTTCCCTGCACACTCAATGTCCACTCGTGGCCGGTCCACCTGTGCCAGGTTTATTCTCTTAAGGTCCCGCAGACCCCAAAACAGCACCTGGGGGAGGGTGAGAGGTGATTCAGCCTGTGGTGCTTGGGGAGGGCCAGCTGAGTGCAATCTGCAGCAGGGTGGGCTGTGAGAAGACAGATTCCAATGGATAGGGCAACGCCAGGACAATGTACGAAGTTAGTGTTCTCAAAGGACTGAAATCGAGTCTCCATGTCGAGCTAAACATGGAGAGACAGGGGACAAGAACAGATATGAAGGCTAGGAATGACCCTGGGTGGTGGTGTGATTCTGTGAGACAGGGGCCAGGCACTAGCCTGGGCTAGAAGCTGTCCTTGGGCAAGTCACTCCCACTCTGGGGCCTCAGTCTCCTTATCTGAAACTGAGGAAGAGTCTGAGTGAGCCAAAGGGTTTGCTGGCCCACAGAGAATACGGACATGTGGCCCTCCACAGAGAACGTGGGACAGAGGTCAGGAGCTGGGAGGCAAATGGGTCTCACACACCTCCACTCGGTACTTGCTGAGCACCGGCCGGATGCCCACAGGCACTGGCATGATGGGCCCTCGGTCCATGTCCACGGGGCCGTTGATGGGTGGTAAGTCAGCCTTCCCTGCTGGCCCAATCTGAGGAGTGGTGTTGAAGGTTACAGTGAGGAGCCCAAGAAGAGGGTCCTTTTCTAAGAGTTGTCATGAGATCAAGGGCGTCAGGCAGTTCAGGGAGCCCAGTTCCCTGAGCTCTACACTCAGCTCTGGTCCCACTCATTTACCTTTCACTGAGTGGGGTGGAGAGTGCCCCCACCCAAGCCCAGGACCCTCTTGTCTACAACCCACCTGCAGCAACTCAAAGGCAGCCAGCAGGTCTCCAGCTGTGGCATTGCCACGGTAGATCTGGTAGTATTCGAGCTGGGGTGGGAATCGGGGTGGGCAATATGCCTCATCTGCCATCTTCACCAGGGGCTTGGCGAAGGTCCGGCCCATGAAGTCAGCTTTGCCCTGATACAACAAACAGTGCACATGGCCTCTTGCATCTGCGCTTTGCCAAACATGTTCACACCTGTGACTGATTTGGTCCTTAGTTAGAAGGAACAGATGTGATCACCACATTTTACAGATGAGAAAAATCAAGTCTTAGGGGCTACCAGAGGCTTGCTCAAGGTCAGGTAGTGAACAGAAAATGCTAGAAATAAAGCCCTAAGAGACATTTTCTTCAGTGGTACAGCTACTGGTAAGTGGTGCATGCCACTTGGTAAGGTAAATAGCCCCCCACTCATGTTCATGTAAGCAACCCCAGTTGAAGTCAGAGGACACAAAAAAAAACCATGAAAGTAGAGGAAGGGATGAACTGGGAACAAGAAGGGTCCACTGGGAGGGGGTGGGGCCAAGAGAAGGTAATGGTGAATATAACCAAAATACACTATATACATGTATGAAATTATAAAAAACAATAAAACGTCTCTTAACTGTAGTCCAGAGCTCCCTTGGACATAGCTAAGTTGGTGTGCAGGAAGAATTTGCAGCTAACTCAGGGTGGGGGTACCCTTATTCTTCCTTCTCACTCCAGGGTCTTCCATGAAAAGCCCCAAGGTTGTGATGGATACGGACAGGGTTTAGGGCCATGGGGTGGGAAGTATAGTGACAGTAGTACTTGCTGGCCAACCAACTGAAGACACTGGCCTCAGCAAGCCTGTGCTGGAGGTAGGACACCCTTGCTTGGTTCCTGAGATGCCAGAGGCCCACAGTGCTAGGAAAGGATCAAATTGTAGTGGCTTGGCAGGAAACGCTTGGAGGGCCCGGTCGGAGTTCAGATTCCCAGCTTCCTAGCAATCGCCAGCTGAAGAGTGGGCTGGGGAGGCAGCCAGCATAGAGCTACAGGGTAAGTGGACTGTGGGGAACCGGGAAGGTGTGGTCTTGCCCCATACCATGGAATCCTGGTCATAGATTTCAATGACGATGATTGGGGGATCATCCCGCAACTCATGAGCTTCACCATAGAGCTCCAGGTTGTCAAACACCAGCATCTGGTCCCAGGTGGGACACAGTGTCTCATTGAGCACCTGCAGAATGGCAGACACCAATAGTAGTCAGAGGTTCCTGGGAACCCTGGGGAGTAAGGGTGTCATAATATTTGACTTTTTAAAACAATCTGAAAATCAAGCGTAATATGAAGTTGTTTCTTGTGCCCAGTTAAATTCTTCCCTGTCTTGCAGATAGAACCCCAGACAAAGCTGTGGTTTTCACCAGCCTTGGTTTCCTGCAAGGCTTCTTTCTGAGAAGCTGGAGAACTGGCAGACCTGTTCCAGAAGCTCTTGCTTTCCAGGCCCTTACCTCTGTGCACTGGCTCTGATTGATGAAGAAGACACGAGCGAAGGGGTCAGAGAGCCCACTGCTGTCAGCTGCAAAAAGGCTGCGGGCCTGGTACATGTGAGCTCGGAGCTGGAAGGCCTGCTTCTCTGTGGGGAAGAAGGGGCTGAGGTTCACAGCATGTAGCCTCTGCGGCTCTCTGGGGTGCAGGTTGAAATAGTGGCCCACCCAGGCTGAGGAGACCTCACTCACTGGTGTAGACCAGGCTGATGGGTGGGAAAGAGTGCAGGCCCAGGCCTTGGGCTGCCTTGACCTCCTCAAAACCACAGGGCAGGCCACACAGGAAGTCCTTCCGCTGCTTGCTGAGGCCCAGCCACAGGTAGAGTTCCAGCTTGGCCTGCACTGTCCAGCCCGCTGAGCCGAAGCCCCGCTTCCCTGGCAGCTGGGGGTAGGATTGGGGTCACCAGGTGTCTGATGAGCCGCCATAGCCCATAGGTGGGGAGAAGCCAGGCCTGGGAAGGCTGTGGGCAGAGTTTCACCTGCCCCTTCACAGCCACTTGTCTGGACTGGAGTGGAGGTGGGCTGAGGACTAGGGCAGGGTGGGCTCTAGTTCTCCGATCACCTGTTAGTTGAGAGGGTTCCCCCCTTCACTCAGCCCGCCAGACTCAGAGGAGCCCCTATAGGACCCGGCTCACCCCACCCTAGTCCAGGACTCTGTAGCACCTTGAGGAAGAGGGTCTTGACCTTGGCGCAGTCCTTGCCCAGTTCCTCCTCCACGATGGAGAAGAGCAGGTCTTTGGAGGGCACCCGGGCGTAGGCTATGCGCTTGTGATTGCTCATCATCCAGATGAACACGTCTGGAATGCTGTGCTGGGGCTGCGGTGGGTCAAGAGAGCCGTCAAGGACCTGTCTCGTCCTACAGCAGTCCTGGGGGCCTGGCTCTTCTCAAGGAGGGGCTCCCATGCCTGGGTCTTCCTTCCCCTCCCACTGAGCATGCTGTCTTGTCCCTAATGGCTATCTTGGCAGGAGAGGGCCAACCAGGATCTGCTTAGCTCCTCTCTGTACTGCGCCACACACCTCGTCTGCCAGAAAGCGCAGCTTCTGTAGGAAGTTCTGACACAGCCTCAGTTTGTCGCGCACTGTGTGTCGTTTCACCTGAGCCCGTAGGGTCTTGGCTTGCTGCCCCATGCTCTCCTGTGAGGAGGTGGTGTAAAGGGTTCTCAGCTGCTTGGGAGATCACTTGGGTCCTGGTGGAGGGGCTATGATCTCAAGACGTGTCCCTCGATCATCACCACACCCTTCCTTTAGCCCAGGGTTAAGCTGCGGCCTCACCAGCTCCCTCATGCAGGACTTGAGACGCTCCCGGTCCAGCCTGGTGCGGGATGAGTGGCCCTGGTCCTTATCAGCCAGGGAGAGGAAGCGGCTGTTGGAGCAAACCAGAGTCTAACCTGTAGCCACCTCTTCTGTCCAACTCTGGCTGAGGCAGCCCTGCCTGCCCCCACCCTGCCCGCCCACACTCACTGGCAGCCACCACTGAGCTCCTCCAGCACACCCCGAAGACGGCGCTCAGGGTAGGACTTCTCTGTTTTGATCATCTCTTGCACATCATTCAGGCCTTCTTCCTGTGAGTTGGTTCAGGCGCACACTGGACCACAGCCCTTCCCAAGGAGAGCCTCCTCATCCAGCAAGGGAAAGAGAGACCTAGTGACTTGGGACTCCTCACTAAACCCCTTCCCTGTTAATCACAAAAGCCAGACATCCTCAGGGTCTGTTGTATAACTTGGAGACCCTGCATTTGTGGCCTCTCCAGCTCCTGAAGAAGCCGAGCAGCACCCGTGACTGGAGAAGGCTCTGATGCAGCCAGAGGCAGCGAGTCTGGGAAGCTAGGAATGGGGAGGCAAATTCTTAGCGTGGACTCCAGAGGTCTGGGACTTGCTGGGGTCCCCCCTTTCTACCTCAAGACCAGCCTCTGGACAGACGGCCTGTGTGTTGCAGGCGAGGCCCTCACATGCACCCACGCCCCCAGATCCCTTGGCTTGGCCCTGACCAGCTTGTCAGCAATGTGGTCCATGATGCTGGCATTGTAGAGGCGGCGGCGCTGGTCGGGCCACCAGCTCTTGATGTAGACGCAGGGCTTACGCTCCAGGTAGGGCAGATGGAAGTAGTTCCTGGGTGAAATGCAGGGGGAGGCTTAGCTCTAGGGCCCTGGGAGGTGGGAGGGTGGGACTCGGGAGACGGGGGCAGTGGGCCTGGCTTACCTGTCTGTGATCTGGGGCCGCATGGGTGGGGTCGAGGACACCGAGGTCAGCTCCGCACCTTCATCACCCTCATCATCACTTGAGTTCTGAATCAGGTCTACTTCTTCCTCATCTCCGGGCTCCTTCCGGGGCCGAGGCCGCTGGGGCCGTGATAGGCCATCAACTTCGTTGCCATAGTTACCTGGACCAAGAGCAGGTGTCAGAGACCTATAGTGTTTCCTCTACCCACTCCATCTGCTATCTAGTCCCAGTATTTCTTAGGGAAAGGCAAAGTCAGAGAATGGGGCTCAGACGGAACATCGTCCAAGGAGAGGTCTCCATGTCTCCCAACCTCCATAGAAGACAGGCCTGGTGATGGCTGGGCTCAGCCCAGAACATGGACTGAATTTCTCCCACTTCTCTTCTTCACCCCTAAAGCCCTCTGCCTTCTTTCTTTTTAGTTTCAGTCCTAGCCCAGCCCTATGGGTGGAGCAATCGTTGACCTCTCCAGGGGTCAAGTAGGCTCCCATGCAAACATAGAGGTGCTTCGTGGGCATTGGAGGACAGTCAGGGGAAAGAGATCAGTGCTTCTCACTCCTGGAAGCCTGGGGTGCAGGTTCAACAATGCAGCCCCTAGGCCTTAAGACCCTCCCATGAGCCAAGCACTCACCTATGGTCACCTCAAAGGTGATCGGCTTATCTCCACTTTTCCGGTCAATCATTGAGGCCTCTAGGAAGGCTCCAAATAGAAAGAATTCTTCTATTTTTCCTGTGCAGCTCTGTGAGGAGACAGTTCAGACCACCCTGGACTTCAGTAGGGCTATAGGACTGGCCAGGCCTCCAAATGCCACAGCTGGTGGTGAGGAGCACCCTATGCAGCTTTAGGACTGTGCAGCCTCCTAAAGCCCTCAGACTGGGTGGCATCAGGGCTCAGAGTATGCCAGCAGTAGATGAGGACTGAGGTCTAGCAGAAAGCCAGACGGGAGCCTCTGCCTCCTAGGAAGGCCTTATTCTAGGATACAAACCCTTGAGTAGACAGGACAGCAATGGGCAGAGTCAGAATGCAGCAACTGATGAGCACGAGGGTGGCTTGGAGGGGGGATAGCATTGTCCCCAGCCTCACCTCTGAGACAGGAGTGGCCTGCTCCACCTGCACCTCCGTGGAGCTGGTGAGTTCAGGGTTGGAGGTGTCCAGGATCTCCACAGCCAGGCCCAGCATCAGGCGGGCACGAAAGGACACACCCTCCCCCAGACCCTCGTTCAGGTCCTGGTGCTCGTCCAGCAGCGTGTAGTTGCGTGTAGAGCCATACATGTTTACCCAGGCTGGGCCCAGTGTGGGCAGGAAGCCTGCAGCAGTGGGGAGAGGCAGGAGGGACCGTGTCACCTAAAGGGACTTACCTCTGTGGGGCTTTTGGCCTCTACCTCCTGGGTGCCAGCAGGTACAGGAAAACTTTCCTATGCTTGTGGATTTATGAAGTACTTTCTTGCACCTGCTTATATTCTAGGGACTTTGACTGGATGTGGGAGAGAGAAAGCCTGGCTTCTTGCCTCTTGGTGCTTGGAGCAGAGCTATCAACAATTTATCTGTGGACAGCCAGCTCCTCTGGAACACCTCAGCACAGGCCCTGCACCCTTTGCTGCCTTTGTGGATGTAGGATCACTATATGTTTCTCCTGCTTAGAAGACTCTCTCCTCTCTGAGGACCCTTCCTCTGTCTCTGTCTGAACAGGACTCTGTAGGCCTGGTCACAAGTCACTTTTGTCATGGTTGGGATTTGTTAGGCCTCATCCAAAAAACTCTGCCTTGCATGAATCTAATTCTGCCTCATGTATTTGTGGGATTTTTTGTTCATTTTGTGTGTATGTATGCATATACATGTTGTATGTGTAAGGATGCACATATGTGTGTGTTCATATTGAGCCAGAGATTGAGGTTGAGGGTTGTCTCCAGTTGCTATTCACCTTATTCTTTGAGACAGGCTCTCACACTGAACCTAGAACTCGCTGATTTGACTAGACTAGCCAGCCAGTGAGGCCCAGGGATTCCCTGTCTCTGCCTCCCCAGTTATGGGACTACAGACATGTTTTACCTTGCTCAGCATTTTATGTGGGCAACTGGGGATCCAACTCGGGTCTTTGCACAGCAAGCACTTTACCCACAGAACTATCTCCCCAGCTTCAAGTTCAGTGTCTCAATAAATAAAGTGGAGAGCAATTAAGAAGACATCTGACCGTGACCTCTGCCCTCCACATGCCTACACATACACATGCACTTGCACATACATGGACACCCACACACATGCATACACTTCTCCCACACATTAAAAACAAAATCCCTTACCTCTGGTATGTGCTTCCAACAACACTCACTTTATTTCCTAGAAGCACAAATCCATTTTCTGTCTCTGGATTTGCCTATTTTGTATGTTGTTATACACGTGGCCTTTTATTTTTGCTGCCTGATGCTTTGACCATTTGGCATCATATCTGCCTCTTTAATACTCCAGGAGCATGGGAACAGGGGCAGCATCTTGCTCCCTGTACACTTGTGCCCAGCCTGGATTCTTGGACAGCATCAGTCCCCACAGACCCTTTGGTAAGTCTTACTGCTATTTTGGGGCAGTGAGATTACATATACAGGTTGTGTGTACTATAAT
Organism: Zapus hudsonius; assembly: GCA_004024765.1. Lineage (NCBI taxonomy): Eukaryota > Metazoa > Chordata > Mammalia > Rodentia > Dipodidae > Zapus > Zapus hudsonius. The sequence continues at coordinate 39,706 of PVHP010002797.1, read as the reverse complement.
TATGGCTATATCTATATAGGAATCATTGTATATATTTTTCCATTTTGCAGATGGGAAAACAAGTGTAAAGGTTACACAGCTAATTGCCAAATCCAGTCAGCTCTGAGCAGCTGAGCTATGACTTCCTCCCTTTCTTTGAGGCAGGGTCTGCTGATAAGCCCTCCTGAGAGCTCTGTCTGGCTGAAGTCCAGAGATGGTATAAGGGAAGAGTCTCAATGAGTCTTTTCCTTCATGCCCCACCCCCTAACATGTCCATATTCAGCTGCTGACCTTTGTCTCCATCATTGGAAATCTTGCGCAGGTCGATGAAGTGGGTGCCAATAGCCACATCATTGACTTTATCAGAGTCCCGGATCTGTACCTTCATGCGTTTGCAGAGTGGGGGGAACAGGTCTGTAAAGACAATCTGCTCATTCCACAGTGGCTCATAGCTGCTCTTTTGCACAGATGTTTTACCCTGGTGAGATAAGACAGGGTTCACCCTGGTTGTGTGTGTGTGCATTTATTTATCTTTTCTCTTTCCTGACTCCAAGCCTCTCAGACTCTCCTTTTATCCTCCTATCTCCCAGATCTTAGTCTCAGGACTCAGGAGGCAGGGAGCCTGGTCCATGGCGAAGATGGTTTCCAGCCTAGCCTCCCCTTCCCAGCCCCAGCTAGAGGTTTCTGACTTCTTGTCTGCTTCAGCACTCCCACCCGCATCCCCACCCCATCATTTGAACCTCCCACACTCACCGTTCCAAGCCCCTGTCTTCTGTATCTCCCGCCCAAATACCTTCTGGCCAGCAAAGAAGACTTGTACATAGGGGTCAACAAGGTCCTTATTCTCGCCAATGAAAGCCTTCTTCACGTTGGCCATAAGGCTTGTGTTCATCCGAGGCAGCCCCTCTGCACGGTAAATTTTCACGTAGAACCGGGCCCACTGACGTTCTGGAGGAACCCCTTCAGGAAGCAGTAAGTTCCTGCCAGCAAAGGCAAGCAGAGCCATGGCAGCAGTCGCAGGGCTGCCATCTCCCCTTCTTCTCTGCACCCCCTGGAGCCTGAAGGATAGCTGAGAGGACCAGACTTGGATTGAAGACCCTCAAACTCATGACCTCTGCTGGCCTGTGGGAAGATGGGCAAAACTCCCCATCTTATCAGGCTTTAGTTTCCTCCCTATTAAGGAAACAATAATAATGTCCACCTCCCAGGAAAGCTGTAAAGTAGCTTCACATAGGCTTTGTAAGTTGTAGGGTGGAATGCTGATCTTAGTATTATCAACTTTCACAAATTTGTACTGTTACCTTTGTTTTCCATCTTCACGAGTGTCTTTCCTTCGCCAACCCATAAAAGATCCCAGTAATTTCTCCAAAAATGTCCAGATGATGTCTTAGAGTATCTCTTTACAGTTACTATCTGCTGCCTGAGGTGGGCACACCAAAATCTCTACTGTCCTGAGGGCATGTTGCCAAGACCCTCAGGCCATGTCAGCTCATGGACTTCTATCTAACAACATCTTCTCTTCCTACTGCCTTTCTCAAAGTTGGAAGTCTAAATGTCGAAGTCCTTTTCTCCATCAACCCTGTGACTGCCCTGCCCCAGGCCCTCCAGCAGAGTGAGTCAGGGTAAAACATGGGGAAAGGAGTAAGAATAAGGGGGGATGGATGGCAAGAAACCTGTGCCCAGGCCAGAGTCCGGGGCAAGGAAGAGCACGTCCCCAGAGGTGAGATGGGCCTCACCCTTCAATGTCATCCTCATCTGTCTCATTGGCCTTGTGGGGTGTCTTGATGTTGTCTCCCTTGCCCACCACGGCGACGTCACACTTCACATAGCCCTTTAGACCAGCAGAAATGTCATCGGGGTCTGACAGGATGGCCCACTTATGATGAAACTGGTGTTCTGCAGTGGTGAGGAAAGGAAACTTGCTACCCCATCCCAAGAAGGTCACAGGGCAAGACAGGCTGAGTGTTCTCGAGACCCAAGAACCCAGGATGAAGGCCTCTGAGACCTGGGCTATAGTTCTGTCCCAATTAATTATGTAACTTTGAATCATGTCTTAATCACTTTCTTGGCCTGAAGCCTCTCCTATGGTTGCCACTCCAGCTGCTAGGTAGGATCTTCCAAGAGAAGGCTCTTCCTTACTACCTTTCCCCCCTTTCTAATTCTTCTGAGCTCCCCAGTGCCTTGGGGTGAAGCCCAAAGGCTTGGCATGGAGCTCCTGCTACTACTCCCTGCTTTACTCAGCTCCCCAGGCAAAGTGCTTATTCCTTTCTGAGTTTGCACTGCTGAGCCAGCCTCCAGGTCATTGTGTCTTCTCAAAATACCCTCACCTTCGCGAGGCTTCCTGGTGAAGTTTTCATTTTGCACCAGGGTTTCTTCTTCCCTTCAGCCTTATGCAACCGCCTCAGAGAAGTGGGTCCTGGCCTCTTGGTGCACTCAAGGTCCCACCGCACTGTACCTGCCTCCCACCTCACTGTGATCATCTATATCTCCAAGTCTAGACAGGGTCTGGCCAATGGTATCAAAGAGAATCAAAAAGACCCTTCTTCCTGTGGTTTCTTGTAGGCACTGAAATCTCCAGTGAATTTCCTCCTCTCGTCCCTTCTCTTCTACTTGTGTCCTCCAAGACTCTGAACCCAGTAGGCTCCTGAGGTGAGGTCAAGGTTGGGTGAAAAAAACATCCTTGTGAAGTCTGGTGGTCCAGCTATGGGTCAGGAGAATTAATGTCACAGCAGAGTAAAGAGAGGGCCAAGGGCAGTGAGAGGGCAGTAAGCCTCGGTGTGTGGAGTTGCAAAAGCCCCTCACTGACCTGTTGGCCTCAGTAGGAGGGGGCATGCCTTCAGCATCCCCAGAACCTCAATATGTTGTTTGAGCAGATATGTGTAGAAATTGGACAGATGGAAAGCCAGTCAGATGGCTGGTGGGGAGACAGGCAGAGGGTTGGGATGGTCTGTCTGCTGGTAGATCAGTACATATAGATACATGGACAGAGGAGTAGAGATCTGAGTGGGTAGATAGATATGTGCATGTGGGGGTGGGTAGATGGGCAGTTATGTACATGGCAAGATAAACTGGCAAAATGTAGCAAGTAAAGACCAAGACTCAGGAGTAAGGTAAGATTTGCCTTCCAGCAATGAAGCTACTGGAAGAGGGAATCCTCCAGTCCAAGAAGATAGATCTGGAAACATAGGTGAAGGTTAAAGTAGTGAATTTTGATCTGATGTATATAAAGTAGAGTTATCTAAAATTCAGGCTAGTGAGTATTCTACTTCTGGCTAGGTGACCATCAGGGATACTGCTGTGGGGCATCCCCATGTGGGCACACAATGGACTGATGACCTCTGAGGACTTTTCAGTCCTGACACTGTGATCTCAGGCTAGAGATGTAAAAACAACACAGACCTCAGCTTATAGCTTCACTGGAGGCCTAGTTCTGAAACCTGTGACCCAGGCTGGCTGCACTGAAAAGCTGGAGCCACTAAGCTCCCTCTGTGACTAAGCCTCCAGCAGAAGGCAGCAAGTTCCCTGCTGCTGTGTTTGACAGTGCGGCTGTACTCCACTACCAACCACCTGGTTGTGTCCTGACAGTCACTAGAGAGTGTCAGTGCTCCCTGAGGATTGAGCCCAGGAATAGTCATTGCTGGAAATGACCGCCTCTGCCACTCCTGGTCACACAACTCTTGCCACGGGTTACTCACCAGGCTGGGAGTACACAGTTCCCACATCCATTTTGAAGGAGCCCACCAGGGTGCCACTGCGCAGCAGGTTCTTGGAGTGGATCACCTTCCAGGTAGAAGTACCAGAAGGCAGTCAGGTGGGGTAAGGCCTGGGGGGCTGGGGCAGGGGCAGGACCCACTGATGATAGTGCCACCTCTGTCTTTCTGGGGCCCCAACTTCATGGCAAAGTGAGAAGGCTTTGGGTAGGGGTGGATCCCTACAGCTCAGTATCAGCCTCTCCTGCTCAATTCATTTTTTTCTGGCTTCCATTCATGAGCGTATAGGTTATACACTCCACAGAGGCTGAAGGGACAGAGGGGGTCAAAATCTAGCTTGTGCCCACCATTTCCTAGCTGTATGTCTAGGCAGAAGGCTGTCTTGTTATAATTGGTCCACCTGAGGGGGCACCTTTTCTTTTTGCATTTTTCTTTTTTTATTGTTAATAAGTAGAAACTGTATGAATAAGTCTTTTGTTGGTACCCCCATTCCCTTCCTGCCTGCCTCCAATCCACTGAGGGCCCTCAGTGGGATTGCCGGGATACTCCATGGGATGGAGGGCTATGAATTGTGCAAGTACCAGACAGTTTTTTTGAGGGGCAATGCCTCTGGATATCCCCTCCACCATGGCTCTTATGATTTTTCTGCCTTAGGGGGCACCTTTTAAGGTTCTACCAAAGGTTTAAGTTAGTGGTCCTGCCTTCTGGTTGGGCTGTTCCCCACTCACCGAGATCTTGATGATCTTGTCGAACATGACATCAGGAGAGACGTGGAAATCAAAGACGAAATACTGGAAAGGGAAAGACCCAGGTGACCGTCACTGGCAGCCCCTCCCTCCTAGCAGTGCCTGTCTGCACCCCACCATTTCCCCTGAGCCCTAAAGTTCAGGTGAGTAGCAGTGGTGACCCATTGGTTTCTGAGAAATCTAAGGTGGGGTGGAGAGGCTCTATCCCCTAGGCTCGGTCCTCTAGTAAGTGCTCTGGTCAGGGAGCCAGGAGGTACGGGCTCTAGTCCTGGGCTTTCCAGTTGTGTGGCCTTGAATCACTTGTTCTCTGATTCTTGGAGAGCTGGAAAATGGGAATATTAATATCCATCAGAGTCTGTGAGCTACTGGAATATGGCACAAAATAAAAAATGCTACTGGTTATGAGGTATAAAGTGTTTTGAGGGCCACACAGACATCACCATTAAACCTCAGCACTACCTGGGAGATGCATATATAAAATCTAGTGCATCTTAGAATGGACACACTTCTGTGTGGCAGGACACTTCCCTGGCTGTAAAAGCAAAACACTGTAGTGGGAATCGTCCTCTTCTGTTATGGTCTTCCACGCTCTGCTACAATGTCACTCTTGTCCCTTTGCTTGGGCGCAGGAGTGAGGGCTCAGGGTATGAGCAATGAGCAGAGGGACAATTGCTTTGGTGAACTTGTGGGCAGAAAAAGAGGGCTGATGTTCCAAAAGTAGGTGCTTCCTGACCCCATTCTTAAACTTTGTAGGTAGATTTTCTGTCTTTAAAGTCAGCCACATCTAGCTGTTTCTGTTGGGTCCATCAGTTCCTTTCCTGATCTCCAGTTTACCCTGTGCTATGGGGATAATGGCATGAGGCAGCCATGTTGACCTACACCAGGGGTATCATTCATATGGAAGCCGTGAAGTCGATATGAAGGACCTTGGTCAGCATATGATCCAATTATGTACCTGGTAAGGACACAAAAAGGGTTCACTAGCTTGCGTGGCTATTAGGTTCTGGGGCCGCTGGCTGAGATGGGAGCCTGCAGCTCTGGAGAGGCAAAGAGAGTCTGGATTTGGAACTATTGGTACACCTGAGGAGAGGGTTGGAGGAGAAGCTGGCCCCAAACAGGGCTCCAGAAAGCCGCAGACTTCCATGGTGGCTGGAAGAAGTGACACCAAAGTGGGAATCTGGGGGAAAGGAACGAAAAAGACAAAGAAGCAAGAGGATTTCATTCAGACTCCTAGGAAGGGACAGGAACAAGATGGAGGAGCGGGACAGGCATGGGCAAGAGGATGACAGAGACATTATCCTATAAGTAAGATCCACTGTGACCTGCTGGCAAGCAGCTTCAGTGATGCTATAGAGCAGGAATGACTGCAGAGGTTGAAGTGTGACTGGGAGAGAGCAAGTGGGGACAGCGCACACATCTACTGTGACTGTAGGAGGGAAGGAGGCCCTGGAAGAGCTCGGTGGGAGGGGGATAAAGCTGCGTTCCATTGATGGGTTATAGATTTCGGGTTCCTGTTCTTGAGCATCCGTGGGTTGTTCTGGTTGAGCTTAGAATGTCTGCTGTAAAGCACATGTGGGAAAAGGAAAAGGAATCAGAAAAAAGACAGACAAAACATGGGTGTAGGTAGGTGGTTATGCCAGATCTTTTGGGATATGGAAAGAGAAGGGTCCGTGGCTAAGGTAAGAGGTGGCTATTGGTCAAAAAGAAGAACAGTGAGTGCTCCTAGGATGGCCAGGCAGACCAGATACCTGCAATGAGAAGGGGACTAGCCTGGTCTGTGTGTGGCCAGGGTATTCTAGGAGGGCAAAAGCCTCTCTTTGCAGGTAGGCTCAGAGCCAGGCTGGATGGGCCACCATACTAGATGCTTCCAGAGGTAGGTCAGTCCCATGGAAGGGAGCTGGATAAATGGGTCAAAAACACACTCTGAGCCATTTACAGTTATGGCCCTTGTATTTCCCAAGCACAATTCCCTCTCTGAATTGCTTAGAAATTTTAAAGTCATATTGATTGTCCTCTGCTATTCTAGTGGAGCCAAAGAAGGGTTCCTACCAGATCAGAGAATTTTCCAGAAGTAACACATGCCCATGTTTTTCATTAAAGAGAAAAGGGAAAGAAAGTCTGCCCAATTCTGGGGGCTGGAAGGAATCCCATCAAGATAGTTTAGAGCAGTGCTTTCAACTGTGGATGAGTTTATCTCCCATGGGGATGTTTGCCAATTTCTGGGACTATTTTTGGTCGCTACACCTAGGGAGCTTGCTATTGGCATTTTGTGGGTAGAGGCCTGGCATAAACCCTAGAGTGCACTGGACAATACAGAGTTATTCCTGCCAAAATACCTAGAGGGGGTACATTTGAGAAACCCTAGTTTAGAAGAAAGAAACAAACTCAGAGTGACTTGGGTTTTTGTAAAAGAACACACACGTGACCAGGAACAAAGATGGCAGAAGATGGTCCAAAGAGGAGCGGAGTATAGAAAATGGCTTCTAGCAGCGGCTAGCCGGTGACATGTGATGGCAGTTTAATGTTGTCTATCTCTGCAGTTTCCACGCTGCCCTGCATACCACAACCTGGTGTTCAGCAGATGCTCAGCACTGATCTTGACTTTGATAAGAATCCACTTAGTGTTACTCAGCCCTCCAAGTACTGGTCAGGCTCTGAGCTGGCCAGAGACCTGGAGTCCTCACTCTACCAGGGGGACAGAGACATGAAAGACCAAGTGCAATTCAGGGACATTATTGCTGATCTCTGACCCAAAAAGGGCAGTGAAAGAGGCTCAGCGAAAAAGGCAAGGACATTTAAGCTGGACCTTATAGGGGATCAGGAGTTTTCTGGGGAGCCACCGAGCTGAGAAGCTATCTTAGCTGAAACATGAGAGGTGTAGGTCTAGTTAGTGCAAGGTGAACTCTCAAACAGCTATATAACTACCAAATAACCACAGAATGCCAAGAATGTATGTCTCCATAGTCATCGGGAGGACCCTTATCTAGAGTGGAAGCTTTCCCAGTCAGGAATGTGTCTGGATGTAAATCAGAAATGCCCAGCTCGAATGTCTGGCTCCACTCAGGGGTGCTCCAAGTAGTGATGTACTGCCCTGGGGATCTGAGGCACACCAGCTGTTCATCTGTGGTTACACATGAGAGTTCATCCAGGCTTGGCTGAAGACTTAGGTTTTCTTCCTGTAGATGCACAGCTGGAGGGCCCATAGCTGCCCAAAGCTACCTCTGCCCTTGACACAGGACACAGATTGAGCCAGCCTGGCTCTCCTCACTGCCTCCCTCCAGGCCCAAGAGCTTTAGGATTTGGGTTGCTCATGTGCTCAGGTATCTGGAGGCCTGGATACTCCCGTCGGAGCCAATCACATCTAGAACCTAGTAGTGAAGATGCTGTGCTGGAGGGAACAGCCAGACATTCTGGGCCCTGCTCCATAGACACTGATCTGGGGCGGTGGAAAAGCCTTTCTTTTCTTGAGACCTCAGTTCCCTCCTCTATAAGATGGGGAAGAGGCAGCTGGAGAAATGGCTAAGTCAGTCGAGGGCTTGCTGCACAAGCATGCAGACCTGAGCTCAAATTCCCAACACCCACTTATAAAACCAGGCATGTTGGCATGCACCTACAATCCCAGTGCTGGGGAGATAGACAGGAGGATCCCTAGGCTTGCTGGCTAACTAGTCTAGCTTCATTGGTGAGCTCTAGGTTCAGCATAAGACCACGTCTCAAAAAAAATACAAGGTGGAAAGGGACTGAGGAAGACACTTGATTGACCTCTGGCCTTCACATGTACTTACACACAGACATGTACCCATAGACATATTAACACACACACACACACACACACACACACACACACACACACACGCACACACGATGAAGTGATCAAACTACGAAGTCTCTATAGTCTCTTGCCTTCTATGCGGCTTCAACTAGATGGAAGGAATAAGAGGGGCACTAGGCGTTTTCTTTCCTATAGTTAAAGTCAAGGCCATGGTTTAAGGGAAGCTTCTCAGAGGCTCAGGTGACCATGAAGGCAGCTGGTCAGATGGGGGCAGGCACCCCAAAACCAACCAGCAAGGACCTCTTCCAGGAGTCTCGGTGTCCTTGTGTGGACAGTGGGTAGCAGAGTGACAGGTGTTGATGCACCACATGCATTGAGGAGAGGCCCCGGTGCAGGAGGAGGACTTTCTGCCTGGCTCCAGTGGCACGTTGGGCTGACTTGCTCCTGGACTGAGACCTGGACAGCAGCTGTGGATGTCATGGGATTTGTTCTGGGAGCTGCATGGTTGGCTTGTGGTCAGATCAGGGTCAGGCTGGGATCCAGACTTGAGGTGCAGAGGGTGTGGTACCGCCCACCAGAGTGTACAGGAGGGGCTAAGGTCTAGGGGCTTGGTGGGTGTTTGTGCTCCCCAAATCCCAGATGCTCCTGTTCGCATGTAAAAGGCCCCTTTCCCACTTTGGGCCATGAGGTCACTGACCTCATTGTAGTAGGGGCAGTTTGTGGACTCCTTCATGGATGTGTACTTCTTGTCATCACCCACTTCCACGCACACCACAGGGTCCATGTTTAAGCCCACCAGCTGCCGAGCTTCAATCACTGTGATGCTGACCTGTAGGAAGAAGAAGGGGAGACCAAATAGAGAGCTGCATGCATTGGACTCTTGTCCCGTCAGTTTGGGGCTGGGTGGCAGCGAGAGAGGGCACAGGATACAGCAGTTTGGAGTCACACCCTGAGGTCCACACTGACCATGTCCTCTGATTTACTTTGCTAGGAGAACATGAGCTGATCTACATTAACAGAGGGGTGTGGTCTGGCGACCTCTAGGGCAGAATTCCCTAGAGACTCCTGGGAAAGGAGCTTCAACAAACCCTGGAGCTCAGGCCATACTTGATTCTCATCGATGTGGAAGATGGGCTCAGCAGCAGGGTTTTTTTATGCCTTTAGGTGATTCTAGAGCTCTGGGTTCTCCTTGGAACCATGGTTTAGGGAGGATCACTAAACCCTCCTCACCCAAGAATTAAACATGTCTTTGTGGTTGTTTGAATGTGAAGTGTCCCCCACAGTCTCATGTGTTTGAGTGCTCAATTCATAGTTGGCAGTTTTTGGAAAGGTCAACAGAAGCTTTGAGAGGTGGAGCCTCTCTGGAGGAAGTTTGTCATTAAATCAGGACCTTGGGGATTATAGTCCAGCCCTGCTTGCCACACTCAGATCAGTCTTGCTTCTTCCTCCCAGCTTATGTGAAGATGTGACGCTTGGCTATCTGTTCCTGCCATGCTCTTTCTGCAAAGATGAAACTTCCCCTCAAAACTGTAAGCCGAAATAAGCCCTTTCTTTCCCACCTTTGTAGTTGGATATTTTGTCCCAGCAATAAGAAATTTACTACAGTCTTTATGAACTTGCCTTTGATTTTCCTACTCTAGAATTTCTTGTTTAAGCCAGAAAACCTCTGATACGCCCTTGACTTTCTGAAGTTGGCCCCTGTCACATTCCTATTCCTTCTCTCCCTTCTTGCTTTTCTTTCTTTTTTTGAGGAAAGTTCTCACTTTATCCCAAGGCGATCCTCCCGCCTCTGCCTATCAAGTGCTGGGATTGAAGGTCTGATCCACACCTGGCAGGGTAGACGCTTGTGCCCTGAATTACCTTTTCATGCATCACGATGGTATGTTGTGTATGTTCTGCCGAGTCCTTTTTGTTGACTCCAGCTTCTGGAATCCTATTTCTGCTCTGGGAAATCCCTTTTCAGCTGTTTGTTTAGTCAATAAATATTTAGAAGATACTTGCTGGGGCTAGGAACAGGTGGGATTAAAATAAAGTCCTACTCCTCATGGAACTTACTATAAATTAGTACTGGCTTACATATTTTTAAGCATATATATGTACATATATACTTAAAAATAAAGAAAAGATATATATCTTACTTTATATAAGGTATATACATTTGAAAAGATATATAATTAAAAAGATATATACAATATGGAGAAAGAGGGAGAGGGACAGAGAGGGGGTTGAGAAGAAGAATGAGGAAGAAAGAAGGAAGGAGAATCCTGTTGCTGAAGAAACCACAGAAAGCCATCTATCAGCATCGAGAGACCCTTCGAGGTCCAGAGCAGTAACCAGCCCCAAGACGGTAGTCAGTGCAGTGCTGGAAGGCACTGCATAAGCTGCCAGGGGAAGCTGGTCAATGACAGCTGGAGAAAACAAAGACCACTGACATGAAACTCAGTCGGCTGCCATGAGTAGGCTGAACACACTTCCTACTGGGAGAGAAGAGCGAACCAAGAAATTTAGCATTGAGTCCCAACCCCACACACCATCAGGTAGGAGTATGGGCTCACTAAGCTGAAATTTTCTCAGCTCCCAGCCAAGACCTCAGCCACCTACCATACTGTATGAGGGTCAAGTGAGATAACATGTATCAAGGGCATTATGATGTGGAAAGTCCCATGAACTGACAGCTACTGGTATAAATGGCTTTTCAGATTAGCAGTGACCATCACTCAAGTAGGCAGGGATGGTTGACGCTTCAGATCACTCCATAAGCATTGTAACAAAAGGCCTTTCCCTGACTGCTGTCAGCATTTCCCATAAGCCAATGTGACGGCAAGGGCTGGTCTTGGTGTCACTCATCTCGGAAATCTGGTATTTCAGTTGCTACCTTTGATACAACTTCTAAATATGATTTTACTCAGAAGAATTAATCTCCTTTTTATATAAAAAGAATACCCACTAAAATTATCATCCACCGTGTTCTTCAAGGTCTTAAAAATAGCCTGAAGTCCAAGAAAAATTCACACATCAGAAATGATCATTGCTAGGAAAGCATAAAAACAGAAAACTGGCTGCATAATGAAGTAACACTTGAACTATGAAAGCAAATGTTTCTATTTTGGAGCTTGAAAGGCCAAAGGGGCGAAGGCTTAAGTGCTTAGAATCCATGCTTCAAAGAGTTTCAGTAATCATCATTTCATCAGGGAGCTAAAAAGGAAACAGGGCTAATTAATTTAGCTCTGAGAAGTTTACTGTGAAGACATACTAGAAGGCCTTCTGGAATATTCTTTGCACAATAGTATACAGCTTCAATTTCCACAAATTTTTATATAAAAGATGCAAAAAATTCCATTATTTTTCCCTACAATTAATACCCTCCCCTCTCAAGACGGGCTTTCCATAACTCTGGACCTGGGCACAGCAGAGCATAGCTTTGGCTTTTCCACAGACCCGGCAGCCAGATATTAACTGCTGCAAGGTAGGTTGACTTTCATGTGTTTCATCTTGAAGCCTGGGCATAATATAGTCTTTTGTGATTTCTCCTGTTTCGGGAGTTTTCTCGACGGAGCATGGCCAGCATCGGTGACCAGGGTCAGAGCTGACATTAGAGGGACGTGGTGCAAAGAGGAAGGATGGTGGAGGGTTGACAGGAGCAAAGAGAGAAGGGAAGAGGGAATCAGGGGATGAGGTCCCCCTAGTGAAGCTTGGGAGTGCAGGAGAGGCATAGAGCGTGGCAATAGGGGAGGAGAAGGCTACTCCTGCAGCCTTCTAGCCTCTGCCTCAGCCTTTGAAATGAAAAAGAAAAAGAATTGGTCATTCCTGTAAGTTCTACATGAGGGGGATGGGCCATCCTTTTCTCCAATCAGCATGAAAATATAAACCCAATGTCAGTGAGAACGCTTCAGGGAAAGTAGAGAAAGTTCAGGTTTTTTTTTTTTCAGGATAGAAGACCAGAGAGCAAAGGGAGCCACAACTGGAGCCATATGATCACCTGACATCTTCTGAGCCCAGATTCCCAAATAGCTTCACGAAGGGCACTGCAAGGAACAGTGCTGAGTGGTAAAGCTACTTCTCTGTACCAGGGGAACCCAAGAATGATAGTGGCCTGTGACCATTAGATGAGAGTTGGTGAATGCCCAGGCCCCTTTACCTCCCCTCGTATCAGGGTCCAGAGGTACAAGTAGACCAGCCCTGCAGATCATGTCAGCAATGACCTGGGTGATAAAGTGCAGGAGATAATATGAAGTCAGGGAGACCAGGAGAATCAGGTACAGCAATGCAATTGAGGCTGAAGCATGGAGAACTGTTTGGAAGTGACAACTCGTTGGTTCCCAGGGTCAGAAGGAGGGTCTGGAAGAGACTCAAGACCCACCAAGAAGAGCATCTCTACCATAGACCATTGCTCACGCTGGCAGAGGAGCTGCATGTTCACAGAGAGGTTCCTTTTAAGGTAACAATCATTAAGAAGGATTTTACATGTTATACGCATTTTAACTACCCATGGATTATGGGTACAACAAAGTTTCTTCCCTTCAGACCTCCTGTTAGTGAGTCCAACCTTCAGGTGCTTCTGTCCCTCAAGATCTCTCCTGGGCCGAGGCTTTCTGGGACTGATTTATGCGAGGCCCCTTTTCTCACCAGTTACAATGGCTTCCTGAGGATTTTTCTAATTCATCAGAGCCAAGTTCTCCAAGGGACAGAAATCCCTGCTGGTTTTATTGCTTTGTTCGCTGTATTTATTGTAAGTAAAAATATTTCAATTTGCATTCTCTTAACTCTTTCTTGTAAAGGGGATAAATGCTTGCAGGTGAGTTGTGAATGTATCTACCAGGAAATACTTGGCTGCCAGGTGAAATGCCATAATTGTTTTGGTCAATTCAGGTTCAAAAAGACTTTGTAGGAAAAATGTCTGACCTGGGTAATGAAAGTCCCTGGAAGGAAGCATGAAAAGAAGCAGTCAGTGGCAAGTGAAAGTGAGCCAGAGACCAGAAGGGAACAACTGTTAAGAAAGTTGTATTATAGAGAAAGAGTAGCTTTGACTCTTACTCCTGGGTTGGAACTAGCTGTGACCTGAGGTAAACTCCCTAACATCTTTGATTTTATTTCTTTCTATAAAATATAGTGACAACTACGTTTGGGTGAGTTGTAAGAATTATGTTCACTTTGATGGAACACATATTTAGTTTCTAGCACAGTACCTGGCATATAATAAATCTTTAAAAATAAATTATATCAGCAATTTCATTTTTGGTGTGTTATGCAGTATGTGTGCTATGTGTCTATATATGCATAGTCTATACATGTGGGTGTGCAGATGCCCCGTGTCACATGTGTGGACCCCAGAGTAGACCATCAGGTGCCCTTATCATTCTTATGAATTATATCCATGAGATAGAATCTCCCACTGAGCCTGAAGCTGCTTTTCTTTTCTCTCCTTTCATTTTCATTTTTAACAAAGTCAAACTGGCTAACCAGCAGCCTCAGCGATTCTCCCATCTCAGCTCCTACCTTTGCCACCCAAGTGCCCAGACTAAAGGCATGTACAACACACTTGGTTTAAACTGCTTTTATTGAGCAGGCCCATGGCAGGGTATCTGAGTTTGGTCTATGCAATTTTCCAGGGTCAGCACACAGAAGCAATCCCCTGGGCTCTCAAAAGCCTCAAGATATTATTTGTGCATGTGTATGTGTGTGCTTATGTGGATGCACGTTTCTATGTGTATGGGCACACATGTGCATGCATGTGAGTGTGCAAGTCAGAGTTTGACATCAGGTGTCTTCTTCAATCACTCTTCACCTTATTTTTTAAGACAGGGTCTCTCACTGAACCCAGAGCTCACTGATTAGGCTAGACTAGCCAGCCAGCAAGCCCATAGTTTCCCCTGCTTCTGCCTCCCTGGTGCTGGAATACAGTTACATGTCTCCATGCCTGACTTTTACACGGGTGCTGGGGAATCCAAACTTGGGTCCTCATGCTTGTGTGGCAAGCACTTTACCAACCACGCCATCTCCCCAGCCTTCCAAAGAACATTTGCGTTTGGGTTTTAGCAGAAAGGCAAAAGGCGGCTGAGCTTGGTGACACACTCCTTTAATCCCAGCACTCAGGATGCTGAGATTGGAGGATCGCTGTGCGTTTGAGGCCAGCCGGGGCTACAGAGCGAGTTCCAGTCAGTCTAGGCTAGAGACCATACCTTGAAAAACAAAAACAAAAATAAAAAAGGAACAATAAAAAAGAAACAAGCTATAAGTTAGTAGGAAAAGGGAGATGCAACATTCCCAAACTTCCAAGAAGCTTGAAGGCTTGAAGTTGTGTAAAACCACAGGGTAGCACCATTTGACACTACCTGGAGTTATTTTTTTACTGGTCAATGAGTATACAAAAACCATCTGAAACCATGGAGGGCCCCTGAGTCCATCCTGAGAGACGTCTCCTCCTCCCTTGTTTTCCCTTTCTAAGTAAGGGCTGGGTGCTTGTACAGTCTATTGTGAGTCATGTTAGTACAACTCTGTATTTCAGGTTCTGCTCAGCTCTCATCATCCAGGATTGGGGTTTAGCCCTGCAAAGCTGAGCAACCGTGGGCCTTTGCCAATAGCCAGCAGTGAAGCTTATCTCCCATTCTGTCTGCACTATGGCCACATCCACAAGTCACAACCATCTAGTTTCCAGTTTTAGAAACTTAGAAACAAAAAAAAAATGTTGTGCCAGGATGGGTAGATGGCTGAGTAAATAAAGCACTTGCAGTGCAACTCTAAGTGCTTGAGTTCAGATCCCAGGACCTGATGTAAAAGCCAAGAGCTGTGGCAGGCTTCTGTAATCCCAGGACACCTACAATGAAAAGTGAGGTGGAGACAGGAAAATTTCCAGAAGTTCACGGACTAGCTAGCCTAGAGAATGCAGCAGTGAACAATGAGAGATCCTGCATCCGATGAGGAGGAAGGCAAGGACTAACCAGAAAGATGTCTTCTAACCTCCAAACAGATGCCATAGCATGTCTACACCCACACACATCAAATAAATAAAATTTTTGAAAAGCGTTAATCTCAGAAAATACAGAGATGCAAAAAAAAATCACTCATTCTCATTATCCGGAGATAATAGGATTGACATTACCCCTACCATTAAAATAATATAGAACAATTAAAAATATACTTCAACAATTAGAAAATATACTTCAACTTTCTTCAAAGACTCATATCCGAAATACTTGAATGTGTGTGTGCATGTATGAGTGTGATTCTCTTTATGGTTTTCCTAAGCCCCTCTTATTTTATGATAAGCATTGGACACAGAAGCCTGGTGGGGCTTTGAGCAGCATAAACAAAGATCTCAAGCTTCTCTTTGTTGTCTCTGATTTCATACTTCTGGATACCTCCTAGATAAAAGCTTTGAGAATTTATACTAAGCTTGCCATTCTTTTTTATTCATTTACTTATTTGGGAGAGAATGAGAGGCAGAATATATATATATATATATATATATATATATATACATATATATATATATATATATATATATATAGAGAGAGAGAGAGAGAGAGAGAGAGAACGGGCATGCCAGGGCCTGCAGCCACTGCAAACGAACTCCAGATGCATGCGCCATCTTGTGCATCTGGCTTTTTACATGGGCACTGGGAATCGAACTCAGGTCCTTATGCTTTGCAGGCAAATATCTTAACCACTAAGCAATCTCTCCTGCTTGTCATTCTTTAAGACCCCCAGATTCATATCTCTGAATGCACACTTGGCTGGGATGCCCCCCTCTAGCACAGTCTGTAAGGCTTGAGGTCTCCAGGTGCCCACCTACCTGGTAATCCATGGGCCTCCCAGCACTTGGCTCCATCTTAATGTCTGGCTTAGATCTGAGGAGGAGAACGTATTGTTAGAGTCGGTGTGAGGGGCCTGCATGCAGGGAAGAGGCTATCACCAGGGTCAGACTGTACCGAAAAGGCAGAAGGACAGAATCATGGGCTGTAGATACTTAATGGCTGCCAAGCAAGGTAAGGAATTATCCTCAGTGGCACTAGTGGAGAGGAGCAGCCATTAGCTGAGAAGAGCTACAGGTGGGCTGGGCAGTCTGAGAGGCAGGAGGGACATCCAAGGCCAAGGGGAAAGACGTGGGTCTAGGAAGAAGCTGCCCGGAGGGCCCCATTTCTCCGTCTGAAACCCCAACTTGACTGCTGACACAGAAGCGGGTGGGGCTCCAGGGCTCAAGCTACTCACCGCTTGTTGGAGACATTGGTGGTGAGAGCAGTCACCGAGGCTAGAGACACTGAGTCGGGATCCAGCCCATCCCCCAGCCGGATGGCCAGACGGTCAAGGTCCTCCATCTCTAGCACCGCTGGTTCATCTGGGGAAGGACAGAGTAGGAGGGTGGACCTAGGGATAGGGACCCTTGAAAGTGAGGTTTCCTTGGTGCCTCTTTAGGATGCTGCCGTCTAGATACCTGCAATGTTTCCTAATGTTGGTCTTTATTTTAATTAACATGGCTGGTCTTGCTTTTTATTTTAGCTGAATGTAATTATCTTCTTAAGCACTATTTCCTAAAGCACTGAATAGCTTTCGTGTACGAAGGTAGGAAATAAGCAAACCATGCTTCTGTACCTCTCAGGATGACAACTTCTTTTAACTGGCTCTCTCTAGGTGCCAGGCACTCTGAATACGGATCTTTCGTTCTGAGAGGCATGGCCCGCCGAAACAGGCATGGTTGTGATGTCAAAGATAGGGAAGCTGAAGCTTAAGAAGGAACTCACTCGTGTAAGTTATGATGGAGTGCAGAACTTGCCCTTGCACACTGTACGAATCCAGTAGGACGCAAGGCGATTTGAGAAAGCCACCAGAAATGGTGGGCTTGAGTTTTAGCCAGTAGCTAAGAGAAAGGCACGGGCAAGAGGTAGAGAGAGAGCCACATGGGAGAAACTGAGGAGGGAAGCCTGGAGCCCTGATGGTGAGAGATGGCCGACAGTTTCATTGCACTTCTTTCCTTGTCACTGACGCACCTCAGACAACTGTATGCGTCCCCTCCCAGACTCCTGCTGGAGAGACCAAGTGCCACAGCCACTCCAGCCTCCCAGGTCCAGTGTGGCCTCTCTCCAAAGCTCCAGGGTATACCAGTAAAGGCCAGCTGCAGCCTATTTTTTTTTTTGGTAATCAATTTTTTAATTAGAAATCTCTGGGCTTCTGTATAAAAAATACGCTATAATGGGAGGAAGAGCCTAGTCAGTTGGCAGAGGCGCTCTGCCCGTTTCAGCCAGCCCTGATCTTGCCCATCCCTGGCTCCAACAGACATCTCACCTTTCCATAGAGGCGAGGCCTGGCTCCAAGGCCACTTATAGGAGGCCAGGCCACCACAGGTGGCACTGGTGACCAGTAGGGTGGGAGAGGAGGGCCGTTTGAGACTTGTCTGAGGACAGTATCGAACGGTGATCAAGTGCAAAGAAATGGCTACTAAGTCGTGGGAAGGGCCACGTGGCATACCTTGTCTTTGGGGCTCCTCTTTGTGGGGCCTGGTCTTGCCCAGCTTCATGGCAGAGAACACACTCCTTCCAGCTCTGTGAGGGGGGCCGCCAGAAAGAGGTGGAGGGAAATAGAGGCACATTGGAAAACACACAAACACACAAAAGCCAAACCCTGGGGAATAAGAAGCAGAGAAAGGGACACTCCCCTCCTCCAGCCACTGCCCTTTACCTAGTGTTATATCTCAGAATATATGCTGGGGACCTAACTGACCGAAGGAGGAGCTTTGAGGGCACTTCCCCCTTGGTACCCCTTTCCATGGCCAAAGAGCAGATAGGGCCCCATCCAACCAGAAAGAGGTAGCCTCTCTGTGCCCTGGGAGTCTGCTTGGCTCCAAGTAAAGGGCCTGTTCCCAACTATCTCATCCTGGGTTTTTCTCCTTCTGCCTGTCTGCCTCATGGTACAATCCTACTTTCCCACTGAAACTTAATACCAGAGTCCATAGTTCCTACCTCTTCCTCTGGCGGTGAGCCCCAGGTAAAAAGCCTTGGAGTCAGAGGGACTGAGGGGCAGGGGCAGGGATCCTCAGTGCCCTTCAGTGATGGCCCTGCAGCAGAGCCTAAGGTCCCCGGAGCCAGGAGGGACCGAAGTAGGATCAGTGGGGGATAAGATGCAGTATTCCATTACTCCATCCATATTGCATGAGAGGGAAACCTGACTCCCTTGCTTCCCATTCTCCTCCTCCTGAGTGTGGCTGCCATCCTGAAAGATCCCATGGGGGTAGGTGCAGGGCCATCCTAACCTGCTTCCAGCAGAGACCACTGACTTTGGGTCTGTATCTCCCTGCAGAGACTCAATGATGGTTGCTAAACCCCAGGTCCCTGCTCTTCTTGTTATATATTGTGAGGTTGGGGAAAACCCCTTTCTTTGTAGAAGTGTCCAAGAAACCTCAAACCCCTTGACCTGGGATTAAAGAGCCATCTCATCCTCCAAACCGAGCCCTACTCTTATTAACCCGGAATGTTACTGTTTTGATAGAGGGCAAGGCATGGGCAGAGAAAAACCACCACTTTACTGCAGTGCCAGCTCACTGACATGTTCAGTGATTTCCTAAAAATGGATGAAAGAAAGCTGATATGGTGGTCTGTATCACGGGTATAAAAATGAGAAGAAAAGGGTTCTACAAAAGAAACTGATAGCTTTGGAATTATATTATTATTTGGCTCAGTAGCTTTATTGCCCTCTGTATTCTCTCAACTGGTAATCTCATTTGTGTGCTTTTAACTATTGACTATAAGCCCAAAATAGGTGTGAGGATGATCTTATTCTAGTAAGTACTCACTATTTTTCAGCTGTCTGGTACTTAACCTTTCTTTCTTTCTTTCCTTCTTTCTTTCTTTCTTTCTTTCTTCTTTCTTTCTTTCTTTCTTTCTTTCTTTCTTTCTTTCTTTCTCTCTCTCTCTCTCTCTTTCTTTTCCTTCCTTCCTTCCTTCCTTCCTTTCTCTTTCTTTTAATACAGGGTCCTATGTAGCTGAGGCTGTCCTTTAATTCCTGATCCTCTACCTTCATTTCCCAAGTGCTGGGATTACAGGCATACACTACCGGGCCACATTCCAAATGATGAACCCAGGACCTTGCACAATAGACAAGGGATCTGTCACTGAGCTATGGCTCCAGATAGCAGAAAGTCCTTTATTTAAAAAAATGCTTTATAAAAGTAAGTTATATTGACATCCATATAAAACCTATCTAAGATGACCAAAACTAGGTTACAACTCTTGATAAACTACTGCGAGTCTGGGAATTTCCAGATGTTTGTTCATATCATCTTGTTAGCAATTGTGAAGGAAATACGAATCTCTTCATTCAACCAATGAAAAACAGAGGATCCAAATTGAGAAAATAATCTGTGTTCCAAAGTAAGTGGCGTGCTCTGCACTGAAACACGATGTATGTGTCCCCTGGGCCTACAAGAATCCCAGTCCCGCTCCAGCTGCAGGACACAATAAAATATAGAATACATAATGAAAGCAAATAATTAAATTTCTACATTTTATCTGGTTTGATTCTACAATCCCAGAATATAGGCTGTGGGGAGAAATGGGCATAGAAAACAAGGTAATAGTCAAATCTGTGAAAATATGCTTTCAGCCAAGTGGCTCCTTATTCATGGGCACGTTAATCTTGAGAATTCTGCCAGGTGTGAAGGCACTGCTTGTAATCCAAACACTTGGGAGGCAGAAGCAGGAGAATTAGGAAACTCAAAGCCAGTCTTGGTTATATAGCAAATTTTAGACCAGCCTGGACTGCATTGAGACGCTCTCAGAAAACCAAAAATTTTTTAAGTTTTTTTCTAAGTTTGAGAATACAGAGTGAAGGGATGTTACATCTTAGGCATCTCTTTAGAATTATATTTGTTTTCCATGGTTAAATTCACCATAGTCAGAGAGATCCATCTAGATTAACAATTCTCTCTAGAAAAAATGTTTTAAAAACCAGTGCACATATTATAACTTCATTTATGAACCTCGTGACTTCTTTGCTTCTTCTATGGCTCATTTTAGAAGCATGTCACTGTGGTTAAGTGATGCATATAGAGTCCTTAAGAAAAACATTCACCAAGCAAAATTTAGTGACCTTATTTGCTTGATGGATTATTTTGGAAGCTGGGATTTAGAAGGTACGACTGCAAATGAACTACAGATTGGCCCACTCACTGCCCAGGGTGTCAAGACACAAAGGCTCATTCACTCAGGCCTTGGGTGATCAGTATGCTTGTAACCGTCTAAGAGAAGCAGGTCTGCAATGCTGCTTCGGGTTGCTTGAAGAGCCAGATTTTCAAAACTTGGGGGCATGTTTCCAAGAGCCCTGTTGGGTTTATTTCTTTCATTTTCCATGGCCCAAGTATAAATTATTTCTCTTATTATCTATCTATCTAACTGCCTACCTCTCTTTGAGAGAGAGTCTCATGTAGACCAAGTTGGCTCACACTTGATATGTAGCTGAGGCTGGCCTTGAACTCCTGATCCTCCTGCCTCTACTTCCCAAGTGCTGAGACTACAGGCATTCACCACCATGCTTGTCAAGTACAGGTAATTTTGTAAATACAAGTGTCTTTGAAAATGTTTTACATTTCAGTTAGTTTTGAATAGCTTCCTGCATGTGAATAGGACAGATTGACTATATATGTGTGTGTGTGTGTGTGTGTGTGTGTGTGTGTGTGTGTGTGTGTGTGTGTGTGTATGTATGTATATAAAGGTAAAATCTCACTCTAGTCCAGGCTGTCCTGGAATTCACTAGCCTCAGCTGCACTCGAACTCGCAGTGATCCTCCTACCTTGGCCTACCAAGTACTGGGATTAAAGGCGTGCACCATCATGCCCAGCCAGACTGACTTTTTACATTAATCTGTCTGTCTGTCTGTCTGTCTGTCTGTCTGTCTGTCTATCTATCTTTCTATCTATCTATCTATCTATCTATCTATCTATCTATCTATCTATCTATCTATCTATCTTTCTATCTTTCTATCTATCTTTCTATCTTTCTATCTATCTATCTATCTATCTATCTATCTATCTATCTATCTATCTATCTATCTATCTATCTATCTATCTTTCTATCTATCTATCTTTCTATCTATCTATCTATCTATCTTTCTATCTACCTATCTATCTATCTATCTATCATTTCGAAGTTCAGGGTATCAAGCCTCCCACATACTAGGCAAGGGCTCTACTACTGAGTTACATTTCCAGCTCAGACTGATTCATACCAGAAGAACACTGCCTTTGTCTGGCCAACTGTACATGCATTCCTATTGTACCAGGGGCTTTTGGAGACCCTTAAGCGCTCATTCTGACTCTGGGAGTGCCTACGATGCTTGCTCCTCAGTTGTGTTTGGTGGCCCAGTCTTTTGCAAAGCTCAAGCAAATGACCTCATAGAAACAGATTCTCCATCTCCTCAAAGCAACTAGAGTCCCATATATTCCTGGGAGCACATGTTCTCTGCTGGCTCAAATCTTGTTTCCCCCACTGCAACTTCTATCTGCTTGCATTAATCTCCTCTCAGGGGAGATAGAAACCAACCAGCTTTGCAGCACTGCCTGTCAGACTGCAGGCTCTTCCCATTAGAAATTTTCTCTTTCCAGGCTAAAGAGTTTCAATTTGCTCAATCTCTTCTTAGCGATCCTATTTCTCTAGTTTTTCAATAGTCCTATTTCTCTACACATTAAAATAATAATACATGCTAGCTTGTTTACTCTCATCTGACAAGAAACTAGGCTGGCGCAGGGCCAAGGAACCAGCATGTATTACAGATTTACCATGTGAGTCACTTCTTACCCCAGCTACAGTCATAGGGATCGGGCCAGTCTGTCCAACTGGGGAACTGGACATCAGGAAGGTCATTTGAGTACGACAACTTCAGATAGAGCCTGTGGTGAGCAGACAGGAGCTTGTGCTCACATGTAAGATACTGAGATCTAAGAAGCCACAGACAAACCTAGACCCTGGAGCCTCTCCCTAAGAGAAGCTCCAGCTTAGCATTCTCACCATCTCCTACTCATCCTAGGATTCACCTTCCTGGCTCCCTCGCCCAGGCTTTTCCGCACCTCTTGCTTAGGCTTCTAGCCTTACACGGGACCTAGCAAATGCCTCTGTTCTTCAGGTCTCTGCATGCAGCTCTCCCCTCATACATTGCCTCCATCGCTGAGTAGCCGTGGCTTTTGCTTGTGCGTAACAAGCATGATTAGCATTCAATGTGTTTTGGGCAAAGCAATGAATGAAGCTATCAATTACCTGGAATCTTAACAGATGCTCCTCCCCTACCTGAACCCAGTGCCAATTGGTTCAGACTATTTTAGACACAATTATGACCTAATTTTTAATATATCGAGACCATAGTTTTGAGCAGATCTCTTAATATTTTTGAGGCTCAGTTTCCACATCTGAAAAATAAAGACCACAACCCTGGATTTTCAACTTTCATTGATGTGTTTGGAGAACTAACTGGCTTCATCGTAAGATGCTCTCAACATCCTGGGTCCATTGTGAACTCTGGGTAGGAAGCAGGTAGGTCCATTGTGGTTTTGGCCCAGCTCTGGGGCAGTTGGCCAGAAGCTCCCTGTAGTTCCCTGTGATGCTAGAGACTCCGAGTTGCAGTGTGGCTGTGGGGAACCTGTGAGCCCATGGCAATCTCAGGACACTAGCCTTGGCAGCTTCTTGCAGCTGGCACTCTCATCAGTCCCCACCTCCTCCAGGAAGCCTTTGGGAAATGTGAGGGCTATCAGAAAGTGGTGATTTCACCCTAGCTCTCTGGGATTTCATGCTCTGGACCATATCCTATAGCCCCTTGAGCTCATCCTCCTTGGGCTCTAAGGGCTACATGTTCAATTGCCCCATTTTATCTACCTGTAGGAGGCCACTGGTTTCTGTGTCCCCTGCTCTTTGCCTCTAGCCATACCCTCCCTCAAAGGGAAGCTTAAGGGACTGATCAACAGGGCAGTGGAGGAGGAACAAGACACTGAAGGGAAGGAGGGTCACCCCCAAGAACCCAGCATAGAAACAGAAGGTCCAGGCATCTCCCTGTCCCACCCTCTTCCCTCCCACTCTTCAACTCTTCCCCGCTGGTCTGATGGAAAAACCTCTTTCGCCCTGCATGTCCCCGGATGCTCCGCCAGGACCACCCCTCCTAGGCCCTCTCAGACAGCCCAGCCCACCCTCTCCCTCTCATAACCCTGAGGTGGGGTACCAGTACCACTGGCTCTGCCCTGGCCTGGAACACCTACTTGTGCTTGTCATCTCTGCCTCCCTTGGTCTTCTCTCTGCCTTTGCTGAGTAGGGAGAAGAAATGAGGAGACAAGGGGATGCGAGTGAGGGGTGTGTCCCAGAGACCCTCCCAACCACAGCTCCTGGCCCTGCTGATCCCCATACTCCACTGCAAGGGCCTGTCCCACAGATCCCCCAGCCCCATATGCCCAAGTCGGCTAGGCAGGGATGCCATGGCCCCAGGTTCTCTTGATCTCCTTTATCCCGGGCAAAGTTCTAGTGATTTCAGAAAGTAGGTTCTAGGTTCTCTAGGGCCTGCTCCTCCCATACTTCCTCCCTTAATCCCCTCTAAGGGGCAGGAACTCCCAGGCTACGAGGACCTCCAGGGAAACCAAGGGGTGAACCTGCTTTAAGAGAAAAGGGGCCTAGAATATTTCTAGAATTTTCAAAAAAGCTACTGAGACAAAAAGTGTGGATGAAGCTGGCCTGGACTTCGCTCTGCAGCTCAGGCTGGTCTTGAACCCATGGCAATCCTCCTATTTTAGCCTCCCAACTTCTGAGATTAAAGATGTACCACCATACCTGGCTAAGAATTGCTTCTTTTCTGAATAATCAACCCAGGTTCAGAAGGAAGGGTTTTGTTTCTGCTTTTTTGGTTTTGTTGCTTGTTTGGGGGGGGGTTTGAGGTGGGGTCTCACTCTAGCCTAGAATTCACTATGTAGTCTCAGGGTGGCCTTGAACTCATGGTGCTCCTCCTACCTTTGCCTCCCAAATGCTGGGATTAAAGGCATGAACCACTACGCCCAGCTTTGCTTTTTTTTTCTTTTTTAAGAACAATGTGACCCTGCAAAAGCTGGCAATCCTTACAAAGCATTACAGAGGAGAGACTGTCACTTGAGAGTAGGCAAAGATGAGCAGGGATGTGGAACTGGGGTTCAACAATAACCTAGGGCAGCTCTAACCCTAACCCTTTCCCTTTGGGCTTTGCCCTGAAGTTAGAGAAGTATTGGGCTCACTTGGGGGAAAGGCAACTTCTGCCCTGGGCCATCCTGAAACGCTCCCTTTCCTGGAGCCATAAGAGTGGACACACACAGGCTCATACTCTCTGAGAGTAGAAATGGAGAAGGGAAAGGCTATTTCTTTCTATGAAGAAAAATGCACAGAATCCTTGTTACTATTACCACC
Source organism: Zapus hudsonius (assembly GCA_004024765.1). Lineage (NCBI taxonomy): Eukaryota > Metazoa > Chordata > Mammalia > Rodentia > Dipodidae > Zapus > Zapus hudsonius. The sequence goes on along the minus strand of PVHP010002797.1, from coordinate 15,108 downwards.
ATTAATAACAAGACCTTTAGCAGACCGTTAGGCCCTGCACGGTTAATCCATCATCCTATGACGTGGACAACCTCCTCATCTCCCTTTTCCCAAGGGAGGCTGTGGCAGCTCAGGCTGCCCTCAGTCACTAGTCAGCAAGCGGTGACCTTACTTTCTGCCCCACATTGCCACAGACCTCCTGGGATGCATCAAGCGAGCTTGCATTTCAGCCTATAAATCATTTTTGTGCTTTTGGTGTCTTTTCCCGTCTGGGTAAGTCCTGTTCCTCAGCCAGTACTCTCTTTGGGAACCAGCTCTCAGCCTTAGTTTAGCTCCTTTTCTTCCTTAGTTTCCACCTTCATCACTTTTTTTGTTTGGGTTTTGGTTTTTCGAGGTAGGGTCTCACTCTAGCTCAGGTGGACCTGGACTTCACTATTTAGTCTCACTTCTGCCTCCCGAGTTCTGGGACTAACGGTGTGTGCCACCACGCCCGGCGCTACTTCATATACTATTAAAAGTGGCCAAAAGTGGGCCACAAAGCAGGAGGAGCAACATGGAAGCCTGCTAGAACCCAAGCCTTTCCAGCGTTAGGCCTCACTTGATCCCTCAGTTCTGGGCTGGGTTCTCCAGGGCCTGGGTGTAGGGGCCTCAACCTCAGGTGGAGAGGCTGGGCTGGAAAAGAATATGCTATTTGGGGGTCTATTTCACCCCCAAATCCCAGAATGGCTAGCTGCCCTGGCTTCTTTGAGCCATGATGTGAGCCATTGTGGCTCTGGATCAGAGCCTGGTGAAGGGAGGCAGGGAAGGACTCTGTAGCTCTTTGTGGGCAGAGTGGACTGTACTACGTATACCCTCTTATGCCACCACTTAGCACGTACATTTCTCTCTCACAGCCCCCAACATGTCCACATGGCCAACTTCCTTCTGTTTCAGACACAGGGAGGTACCTGGTCTCCACAGGTCTCCACTGGAGTAGAAGAATGTCCATAGGTAGGATAAGAAGAGCAGCCCTGTCGCAACCTACCCCTAAATGAGACCCAGAAGTGAGTGTACCCTAACATTTTCAGGAGCACAGAGAGGGGACTGGGAAACAGGAGGAGTTGGGGGAGGGCTAGGTCAGATAGAAAAACTGAGGAGAGAGAGCTTCAATATAGGAAGTCTGGGGAAAAGACTTGAGCTCAGCCACAAGATTGAAGCTGAAGCGCCTTTATTGGTCCTGAAATGTGGCTCTCAGAGAGACAGTGTCAGCTGCAGAAGCTGGCATCCAGTTGGGTGTGCAGCTCCCTGGCGTCATACAGAGAGACATTTTGTATGTACGTGCTCAGGACCGAAATCTGTCTAGAGACTAAACACATACATGCCAACAGGCAGAGCCTTGAGCATAGAGTCTGTGCTTCTGAGAGAGGAAATGCTCGGGAGGTTAGTAAATCATCCCCTCCTTACAACAGGGCGGAGGACAATTGGGATTTATGCCCTTGTCCAGGATAGATGGACCTCCTGGAGGCAGTATTGGAAGAGCGCTTGGTATGGTATGGGGCGCTAGAAAAGAGCTTAGTGACATTGCTTGGGCCAGAAGATCAGGTAGTGTTGGGGGAGAAGCAGTTGTGTTGGAGTAATATGGCGTGTGAAGAACATGAACACTGGCCGAGTACCTACCACCTGCCAGGTACCACAGGTGCCACTCCATGTAGGGCCTCACTTCATCCTAACATATGGGCATGGGGGTGTCATCTTTCAGGTGAGACGGAGGGGATCTAAACAGAAGGGCTGGTACTTGAGCCCGTGATCTCCACTTCCTCTGTACTGTCCTGGCGGTATTTTGCCTCCTGGACAGAGTCCCTGGTTGAAGCCAGATACTAGAAAAGCAGACGTGAAGTCTCAGATAGCAACAGACCAGGGCCCAGGAGAGATGGAGCCAAGGGAGCAGAGGCTGGATTACAGGCTCAAATCCTGCTACAAGGCAAAGTCTGTGGGGACATCACCCACAAGGTGACTTCAGACCAGACTGGCAGCCTCGAGTGGCACCAGGGACAACAGCATGCCCTCACGTGCCCCTTTACCCAGGGTAGCGCAGGAGCTCTGGCTGCGACTGTCACCCTCCCAAATTCCCAGTCTCTGGGATGAAACCTCTTCTGTTCTGAAACCTCTACTGCTGCCCCGAGAGAGGTCCAAAGAGGTGGGGAGAGATGCCAGACTGCGTCTGCAAGAGAGCAGGAGGAGTCCTCTGAGCCCACCCACCCTACTGGGCCGAGACTCTGGAAGTCTTAGAACTGTTCTTTCCATCTGCTCTCCTGGTCACATCACCCATCCCTCCCATCTGCATCCAGGCCCAGCATTGCGAAGACAGGTCCTAGAGAGGAACTCTTTGCAATGCTGCCCCGCTGCCTGCTTCCAGAGGAGAGCCCCTTAGCCACCAAGAGCCCAGGAAAGAGCCATTTCCCACGAATGACACTACAGAATCCTGAGCAGCTTGGGTCTCTAGGATGCCATGGTTCAGGAGAGCCAACATACCCACTTACTGAACTCATTCCGATTTCTGAACCACAGGGGCCAGTGACATGCCGGAGTAGGGCAGGGCCAGGACGGGACGTAATGGAGTTAGTTTTCTTGATTCGGATCAGTGCTCCCTTGCCTACACTAGCTTGCCTTTCTGTGGCTTTTGATCATGTCCTCTGAAAGCCCTTTCTTAGAGTCCACTCTAACCCTGTCTTGCGCAGCTCTTTCTCAAGTAGAGTTGGTAGACGGGAATAGGTAGCGGCCCCTTCTGGCCTCTGCCCTTCCCCTTGCCATTTCTAGCTCACTCCTGACCCTTGTCCAGATTGAGGCATCTGCTGTCACCAGCCCTTTCATGGGCAGCGCTCTGCTCCGTCCTTAAGTCAGGCTCTCCCAACAACAGGGTGACAGGAGGTTCAAGTGAAGGAACCGGGCCAAAGAGGCATGTGACTTGCTGGCACTTAGGAGCTGGGGGCACCTAAAGGGGATCACGGGTGGCCTAAAGCCCACAATTCCAAGGTTTCCGATCTTTAATTTGGGTGAATGGTTTAAGAGGGTGAGAAAACATTTGTCCAACAAAAGCACATCGAAGCTGGGGGTGGTGGAGAAAGCCTTTAATCCCATCTGAGGGCAGCCTGAGACTACATAGTGAAATCTAGGTCAGCCTAGACAGGAGTGAGACCCTGCCTCAAAAATAAAAAATAAAAAACAACACACACACACAAAAGCAAAGCAAAAAAAAGCACATCAATTCCATTACACTAACTGGGAGCTTGAGAACTTGTGTGACTTTCAGCTCGGGGGCTGAGTAAGCCTTACCTTGAAAGGAAAGAGTGGAAGGGGTGAATGAGAAGCATCTAATTGTATCTAGAACCCCCTACTCTCAAATTATACCCCAGCCCTTTAGATCTAAATCTAAAGCACTTTACATGGTGCTTCCGGCAACCTGGTCATCTAGGGGCATTTCACGAGCCTGGACTCTGCCACTTCGTGCTTTAAGAACAATGCAGTTGCATTTCATTTTGTTCTTTTGACCCAGTCACAACTTCCTGTCACTGTAAGTGGCAGGGCCTGAGGGTGTGGCTCCTAGAAACAGGAGTTCCTGGGACACATTCTTCTCAACAGAGGAGAGGCCAGGTCTGGACCAAAAACAGGGTCTCACTCTGGCAAGAAGAGGCCTCTCTCAGAGGCGAGGCTGCCTGGGCTTGCTTGGTACTCCTGGGACTTGGACCAAAGAAGCCAAGGTCTCCTCTGTCCTTTCCTCCCATTCCCCCAGTAGGGTGGGACACGCCGTCCTTCCCTCATATGACAGCTCTAGCTCCCAGACCTTTTCTTTTTTCCTGGCTTCTTGCCTGACTTGAGCCCTTCCCTGCCTCCCCACAGGGCTCTCAGGTTGGGAGCTGGGTAAAGGATGAAGCCAAAACTTATCCTCCTCTTCTGTATCTCTGCAGCAATTCAGCCCTGCACTCTGAGCCCAGCCAGGCCTGGGGGGCCTTCTAAGGCACCGGCCCAGGCCTCCTTGCCATGTCTGGGGCAGTGGGTCGCCTTTTACCTCCGGAAGCTCTTCTCGCCAGAAGGCCGGGAGCTGGGGCGGGAGCCAGGTAGCAATCCATCTGTCTCTTGGCTATCCTTCTCTTCTTCCTGAAGAGACTCATCTCCAAGGAAGTCCCCATCATCCCAGGAGCCCATTGTGCCATCTGTGGCCTGATACCGGACTTCCAAGCTCAGGGTGGTCTGGAGCGGGAGAGGGGCAGTGAGCAGCTGGAGTGGCACTAACAATCCCAGAGCCCTGTAACTGCCTCTAGAAAAGTTAGGGGGAACTTCCTATTCTCAATTTTGTAGATGGCAAAATGGAAGTTAAGAAAGACTGACATATGTGGTTTCAGCCAGCTCAATGGGACCAGGCCTCAGATCCTACTCTTCCTTGGTGCCCAAGGCCAGGGGCTGCCCTAGACAGCTAGGCCTTGGCTTTCCGTCTACTGTACACACAATCAAGAGAATCATTCCGTGTACCCAAAGACCAGGGCACCTCCTCATGCTCAGAACTGAAGGACTGCTAGAAAAGGTGATGAAGCAAGCTGAGCAGGTCTTCCAGGCGGGGACCCAGGCCCTGAGCACCTTACGGATATATACAATCACCATTTCTTCCTACAAATCTGACATCCTCTTTCCGATCCTAGAGAAGAGGGGATCTTGGACTTTTCTTCTGGAGAAACAACGTCCAAAGATTGGCCCAGTCTGCAATTGGGAATCCTGGGTAGGTTCTTGCGCTTTGTCCGTGGGTCACTTGCCTCCTTTCAGTTCCATGCCTTACAGTCCCTTCCTCAGCCAGAATAGGTCCCACTGACCTAGGTGCCTTCTGCACAAGTCTGGGATAACTCGCTTTCATGCTCCAACAGGCAGCCTACCCTGAATGCTTGGTCCTCCATATGCCCAGGCATGGATTTTCCAAGGGAAGGGAAAGGTGCACATTGTCTGAGCCCTCACGATGTACTTTCGCACTGTGTTCTCTTAATCTAGCCATTTTCACACAAACTCATATGAATGTCTTAGTGCTTCAACCTGCTCTGTTATTTCAGGAGACACGTTACCTGATTACAGTTGTAGAGCTAGAAGTTCTGGACCTGGGGTTTGAGCTTAGGTTGCCTCATTCCAAGCCCATGCTTTTTTCTCCTGAGCCTATGTGACTCCTCTTGTAGGATCAAGTTTGTTGTTCTGGCAGCATGGTTGCCTGAATTTGGAAGCCCTGGGTCCTAGTACTACCTCTACGATTGACTAATTGTCTAATTGTGGACTGATCCCTGGACTGTCCACAGACTGATCTAGGACTTCAGCATTCCCACCCATAAAATGAGTACCAGGGAGTAGTGGGTGAGTGAGATGGTCTGCAAGTCCTTTCTCAGTGGGAATCTTGCTAGCTTCTCACGTCACAACCTCCTTGTTCTTACGCAGAGTGAGCTGAACTACCAAGACACATTAGGGATTCTGCTCTACTCAGCACTCCTACCCTGACGGCATAATCCTGTTTCCTGGATCTGTTTCTGCTACTATCTTGGGTACATCATGCAGGATCCTGGTGGTGATGGTCAGTGAAGGAGTTAGCTAGTGAGGGGGAGACCATGCTTGGTAAAATTACAATTATACCTGGCAAACTGAGGTCAAGGAGATACCTGTTGAGCACTTATCATGTGTTTACCCATTCTTAGAACTTTCTTGTTTTTTTCTTCCTTTACTCCTTCAGAACAACCCTGTGTGGTAGATTTTATACCTTTTTCTCACTTTTTAGATGATATGGAGCTTACCTAAGTCACACAGTTTGTGGGTAGCCTAACCAAGAGTTATATTCAGGGGCGAGGTTCCCTCCTACCATGCCAGCTGCTTGTGTGTGGTTACAGAGGAGCTGGAGGGAATCAAGGAGGTGAAGCAGAACCCACGGACTGGGCATTTGTCCTTTCTTGTCTTCCTTTACTGGGACAAGCATTGATTGGACTGTGGATCATTAGTGCATGTGTACCTGTTCTGAGATGTGAGAAATGGAGCAGAAAGGAGAGTCGATGCTCTGGTCTTAGAGAAGAGCCATGTCAGATGTGCAAAGTTGAAGCCACATCCTGGAGGGACCAACAAAGCATAGTCTGGCCTTTGGATGGTGTGAGAGACCTCTCAACTATTCCTGAGCAGGGTGCAAATGGAAGGACACATCAGTAAAGAAGGGATGGCATCCTCCATCACCAGGAGGAGTGAATATATGTTAGAGGCCTATAAGAACATCAGCAAAGCACCTCATGCATGAGGTGGTCAGGGTCATTAGCTCAGCTTAGAAGAACACCAAGGCCAAGGAAGCTTAGGTAAGTTTCTTAGCACGATCACTATAAGAAGGTCTAGGTATCCACCTGGGAGAGAAGACCCTACCACTGCCACAGGGGCTCCAGCACTTGCCATCAGACTGAGTGGCTCTGGCAGAATTCTCTCCTCCTGCTTCCCCTCGCTACTCACAAAGCGCTCCCTAGATCATCCTCTGTGTGGGGAGAAGAGGTGAAATGGTCTCCGGGTTATCTGGTATGAGAAAGTCCAGGGACCCCCTGGGCACACTCACCTTGATGATGGCATTGTTGTCATCTATCAGTGTGTCGGTCACCTCCACATGGTTCTCCTCCACAACCTTCTGCAGCACCATGCAGAAGGTCCCAATTATCCTGTGAATGTGAGAGTGGGCACTGACAGTGAGAACGACTGATTACCCAAGGGCAGGCGCTAGCAAGTATGCAGACAGGTGGACTTGTGAAGGTCCTAGGCTGGGGTCGAGGATAATAGACCCAGAACCAGGTCAGCAGCATAACCATAAGGGTACTTTCGGGGTAGGGCAAGGCTGACCTGTGACTGTAGATTCCCCATGTTTCAGCTGCACTGTGGGACGGACATGCAGAGTTGGTCTGGGAGCCTATCCTCTGCTCCAGAGAGACTGGGGTTTACAACCCAGTTCTGACCAGTGAGGCGCTTGCCCCGAGCAACTTACCTAAGCTTCCTTGGCCTTAGTGTTCTTCTAAGCTGAGCTGGTGACCCTGACCACCTCATGAGTGAGGTGCTCTGGTGATGCTCTTATAGGCCTCGAACATACACTCACTCCTCCTGATGTTCTAATCATTGCTTAAGGTGCCTCTAAGCTGTGACTTTATTCAGGGAAGGTGGTGTTTTCTATATCTAGCCTCTACTTGGCATTTCCCATACAATAGAGACCTTACTATCGGGTGCTTGAAACAGTGAGCAAAGGTAATTAATTGCCGGATGAGATCCCATCTCACACTGTGGCGGAAGGTTGTTGCCCTGGGAAGGACAAACACTCTGACACAGTACTTCCGCCTGGGTCTATGGGAGCGCACACACCATTTCCACAGAAGTGGTAAAGGCTATAGAGCATGCCCAGTGTATGAGAGCTGGAACAGACCTTGAGGTCACCTGCACTGCCTATGGAAGCAGAAAGATGATCCCAAGAAAGAGGGAAGGGACACACTTAATTAATGACAAGTCTGAGTGAGGCGAGGTATCAGATGAAATCTGATATAGGTGCGTTTGTTATTTATACTATATTAAAAGCTCTGAAGGATTAATTCTGCTTTAATAAAAACAAAATCCTCCCATCTCGGTGAGGAGGACATGATAGGAGTGGACATACTGGATGAATATGATAAGGAGGAAAGGCTGAGGTTCCGTCATGTTGGGCGACGGCAAAGTGCTCCCCTCCTGAGTTCAGGGTGCTGCTGAGTTGCCCTTCTTCCCCGAGGGCAAACTGTTCCCCAGTTCCTCCACTCGAAAGCCTAACTAGGATGCTAGTTTCTTCTCAGAGCAGCTCAGAAGCTCCTGGTCCCATCCTGGCTTCTCCTTAGCTGGGGAGATGCTCAAAGGGAAGATCATGAGATCTCAAGCCACTGCTCCTAAGTCTTGGGTTTGTCTTTACAAAGAGAAGAAGGGCTCTTAGCTTCTGTACCTCAGAAACATCCCGACAGCAGACAAGAGGTATGAAAGAATGCACTGGCGTTGTTGAAGCCTTACCTCTCTTGGCTTTCCAAAGCATCTCTCAAACTGCAGCATGAACGGAATTATTGGGAATGATCTAATTTCTGTGGACATGCTGGAAGTACTGATTTGTAGTGCTTGCCAATTTCTATGGTTGAAATATTCATAGTACATTCGGTTTTAAAATTCTAGTGGTACAATCTTTGAACTCAGACTCTTTTGAGTTCAGCTCACATCTCAGGCTGCACCTTCAGGGGCTGATTCACCAGGTGGGAGTTGCCTGGGAATGTGTCCAGGGATGCTGATGGTACTGCCTGGGGCTCACACTGAGAATCTCTGTTCTACTCTTGAGCCTTGGCTGCCTGGTTCTTCAGGCCACAGTCACCTCGCCAGGATATTCCAGGTACTTGTTGAGTGCTGAACTCAGGCATGTTTGTCCTTATTCTTCCCCCAGGAAGAGCTAAGAAAGGTACCTAGATCAGAAGAGCTGTTGCAGTGTAACAAGACACCCCCAGAGGGCAGGAGGGAGCTACTTCCTCGGGAAGACAACTCAAAGAGTCTCTGATGTCTTCTAGGGCTTCGCTTGCCTTAAACCCTCCAATCTTAGAGGGGCAACAAGGGAGGGGCCTGTCCAGAGCAAAGCCCTGAAATGACCTTCCTGACAGGTTTTCAGGTCTTCTGCAGGCACACCAGTGACACTGCTCCCACTGCTAAGTCACCACTGTGTTCATCATACAGTGAACTGCTGTAAACCTCCTGGCAAATCCCACGTTCCTTGCTTCCTAGTCCAAGCTCCGTGCACATGCCAACTGACTGCCTCCCTTCCAGAATGTAGCCTGTGAAAAAGTCAGGCGCTGGAATCAGACAGATATGGCTTCACACGGTAGTACTTCAACGGAATTCCCTTACCTGGGAGCTATGAGATTCTGGATAGTTTTATAACCTCTCTGGGTCTTTCCTTTCCCAAAAGAAGTGATGCCACCTACGTCCCAGGGGGTGGCAGTGAGGTACTCATGGGAAGCAATGAGCACTGCAGCACTCTGCATCAGTACCTCACTCCTTCCTGCTGTTGTATAGCGTTTGCCTCTGGAGGGCCAGCCAGTGCGAGCCCCAATCGATTCAGGCTGTCCCCCACAAGCCCAGATCGTCATAGCCTCGCAGAACCAGCCCCCCTGACTAAAAGGATCCTGGGGTTGGGACACTAGGATCCTGTACCCTTAAAGGGAAGAACTTGCCACACCCTAAGCAATGGCCTGGAGAGTGGAAACTAACAGCTCTTCTTCCTCAAATGAAAATGATAAAGCTCAAAATAGTTAATATTCTTTGAAACAGGCAGTTTATATTATCTCAGTTTTATGTAAAGAATAAAGAGAAGCAGTGTTACAAAGCTTTGCTCTTCATACAGATACTATCTAAGCAAAACTAGGGTGCTTACCTTGAAAACACAGCTTTGAAAAAGTCCTTAGCTCTTTCTCTACAGGTGTTTTTTGGGGAAGGGAGTTAGGCAAGACGGTTCGGGAGGCACCTTGTTCCTCGCCCATTTCAGCTGATTTTTGTCTAGCCTGGCTACAAAGAGCAGGCCTTGCTTCTCAGGATAGAAAGGATGCCCAGGAGGTGGATAAGCTCACACACCACTTGTATCACTAGGCTGCTTACCTGATATGGAGAAGAAACACTGACCTAGGAGTCGGGAAACCTGGGTTGAAGACCTGGTAGCACTTGGAACCTGTTGTGTGACTTTGGGCCTCAGTTTCCCCTGGAATGACCCTCTGACAATACCTATGTAGCCCAAGCAGTTCACCCCTAACAAAGAAGTTGCCCCTCACAGAGGCCCTACAGACGAGCCTGAGGAATTCTAGAAGTCTCCGGCAATTGGCCAGCTAGGAGGAGACCTTAGACGCGAGCAGACCCATAGACTGACCACAATAGAGCAGCAGCCAGGCACCAGAATCCTGTCAATAATTCATCACCTCCCCTTGGGAGCTGGTGTCAAGTGCCCTGGGCTCAGCTGGGTCTCCACTGTACTCCTGGCTTCTCAATTATTTAGGGACCCTGGTATCCTTGGCAGCAGATAGTTGGGCCAGGCCATTCATCCTTAAAGTCCTGGACAGGCAGGGTGGGATGTATAAAGTCCTCTCATCCTAACATCTAGTCTTCATGGAAGCCCAAGGTTCCTAGAAGGAGGCCCTGGTTCCAAGCAGCCAAGCAGACCTGAGGAGTCCCTAACCAGTATGCATCCTCCCTTTCTGCTACATCTTCCTCTCCTAGCATTACTGGGTTAGGCCATGTGGACCTTTTCTTTGGCCCTGACTCCAGGATGGGGAGCCCCCAAGGTGTCAGGTTGGTCCATATCAGGATGGGCTTGCCTCTCTGCAAAGCCATCTCTTCTTCCCAACAGTGGCCTGGACATTTTCTAGGTCCTCTTTCACCAGGTCTGGGCCACCATGTAAGTTTCTTGGCTTCTCTGGGGTGATTACAGGAAGGGAAGTGAGGGCAGAGTTCTGTCTTCCCTCTTCTTGGCATTTAAGAATATCTCATTTGAGCCCTAACTTTCGGGACATTCACTATTTGGTAGTCAGTCTTCCAAACAATTTCTCAAACACTCTGTAGAGGGGTGTTGGTGTATGAGGGTTTCCAGCATTTCTGTGCTGTTTTAACAGCTTTCACTAGGAGATTTGGCTGCCTTTTTTAGGGCCTCAGTTTATTCAACTCAACTTGCATAGTGGTGGGAGCTCACTATGTTCTGAACTAAGGCAGAGGCTGGAGAGCTCTGGCTGTCTTCAGCTGTCTGCTGTCTTCTAGCAAGACATGGAACTTTCCTTTTCCCATGGCAGAAACCTTCTTGTTGCCTGCCTAGGAAACCATGTCTAGTTTTTTCTATATTTACATATTTTGAGGCCGAGTATTGTAGCTTAGGCTGTCCTTGAACTCATCATATAGATAAGGATGACCTTCAGCTCCTGGTTCCAAAGTGTTGAAATTATAGGAGTATACCACACACCCAGTTTATGTGATGCTGGGATTGAACTCAGGGATTCGCTGTCTCCATCCACTTCCCCAACATTGGGAAAAACAGGTGTTTGGGGTTTACCATGGCACTTGGCGTTTTACATGGATCCTAGGGATCCAATCTCAGATCTTTGTGCTTGCATGGCAAGTACTTTTTACTCACTGTGCCCCAGCCCATAAGGTGAGGGGAGAAGACTGGTTCGGTCAAGAATCAGGGCAGATCCCAGCCCCACTCCACACTTACTTGTTGCTGAAGACTTTGCTATAGTTGAAAATCTGAATCTCCAGCATTTCATTTTTGTCAATGTTGCTGGCCACTGGCCACCGGAATGTCTGGGGAGAGAGGGAGAGCTGTGACCTTGGGTAGAAGGAACAGGAAGGTCATTTGGGGGAAGGGCTTAGGACACCCCAGGGACAAAGTTTCCACACCTGGACTCTCACTCGATTTTGACAGTCACCTTGTGTAGTGGGTATTGCCACCCACTACTCTGCTTATGGGCTACCAAGGTAATAGGGTGAGTCAAAGAACCGAGACTTAACCAGGACTTCTGACTCCCAAACGTATGCTGTTTCCAATGCCTCCTGGTACCTGGGAGGATGGTGAGGGTGTGGATGGGCCCCAGAGCAACTACAGGCCGTGTGGATTGTGAGCTTGGTTTTAGTGGATTCTGGTTAGAGTTCTGAGCAGACAGCTCTCTTCCATCAATCACTGGGATCAATCCAGGCCTTGTCTTAATCATACCCTCATTGTGGAGGTGTTAAAATTGAAGACAGATTTTTAGCTGTCTATTATTGTGAGGGTTAGACTCATAGCCTGTGCCCAACTCATTATCCCTAGATTCACACCTTTGCAGTCTTCCCTAAATCAATAATGATAAACGGGAAATTCAGTGGAATTTTTCTCAATGCCCTGAACATGATAAAGAGAGTCCCATACAGAAGCCAAAAGACACCATCTCTAGGGAGAGCCAAAGATGAGCAGATCCAGTCATCTTTCCTGGGACTTTCTCAAAAGTTTTGCCACCCAAGCCCTCACTCAGTTCTCCTTTCTGGAACAACAAAGGAAAGATAGAAAGAATTGCACCTTGGGTATGGTATTTTATGGTCTTCCCTGGAGAAATATCTTGAAGAATTTTTTAAGGTAGGTTCTCACTGTAGCTCAGGCTGACCTGGAACTCACTTTGTAGTCCTAGGCTAGCCTTGAACTCCTAGGCATTTTCCTACCTCTGCCTCCTGGGTGCTGGAATTAAAGGCATGCCCCACCACACTCCACCGAAATAGCTCCAAGAGAAGAGATTATGCACCTTCAACAAAGACAGTCTGGCATACAAGCTCCTAGGGGCATTTGCCTGCCAGTGGATGGGCCCGGTGCCTTAATCTCCTGCCATTACAGCAGGGAGGAGGGCTGGCACGCTTCTGTTAGGGTTTCTCTTCTGTGGGCCGAGTGGACTAAAACCAGCAGATGACAGTCTCTCTGAGAGCTGCCTGCCCGAGGAGGATGTGGGGCTGAGCCCTTAGTGGCAGAAGCCGGGATAGGTAGAGCAGATCTCTAGGTTGGGACCCATCCCCTGAAACTGGCCAAGGCTCTCCCAGGTCCCACCACACAGTATCTCTGAGGAATCTCATATTTGCAGGCCTACCATGCTAATGGCAGAGCAAGTTAGAGAAACTGCCACAACCCAAGGACAGGAGGGTCGTGTCTATCGCAAAACCCTGCTGGGGCGGGAGGAGGGTAAGAGGGCCTGAGCAGGAACCCATCTCATTCCAGGCCCAGGAACTCCAAACATGAGAGCAGGGGAGGACAGGCTGATACAGGTGCAGGTTGGAGCCTATACCCTTCTGGGTTGGGATGGAGTTTGCATTCGTGCAAGTGTGCATGTGTGTGTGTGTGTGTGTGTGTGTGTGTGTGTGTGTAGCCCAGGCTGGCCTTGAACTTTGAACTTCTGATCCTCCTGCCTCTACTTTCTTGGTGCTGGTATTATAGACATGTGCCATCATGCCTGGCTTATTCAATGCTGGGGAACAAGCCCAGGGCCTCACGTATGCTAGGCTAGCACACTACCAGCTAAGCTGCATCCCCATTTGGGCTGTACTTTGGATACGCAGAATGAGCCTCTGATGTCTAGGCTGCTCAGTGGTTGAGAGATGGGATCAAGGATTTTGGCAGGCTTGACAGAAAGCAGTAAATTTGTTTTCAATTTTTTTGTTGTGTTTTTCTCTGAGGTAGGGTCTCACTCTAGCCCAGGCTGACCTATGGCCTTGAACTCACAGTGGTCCTCCTGTCTCTGCTTCCTGAGTGCTGGGATTAAGGGTGTGCACCACCACATCCAGTTTTGTTTTCGGTTTCTTTTTGTAATCTACCCAATTCAGATTGCCCAGTAGGCAGGAATAAGTAATAGGAGCCACAGTAACAGCAGGTGCCATTTACTTTACATTATGCACAGAGCTGACATCTTTATGTACATTTATTCATTTAGTCTTTACAGTAGCTCAGGGGCTGGTCATAGCTTCTTCCATGGACAGAGGAGCAAGGGCTCTGAGAAGTGGTGAGGCAGAGCTCTCCCAGTGACCGAGAGGATGCCATTGAAAGAAGTTTCTAAGTTGCAAACGGGCTCCCTCCTTCCAGACTGGAGCTGAGCGCGAGGGCCTGGCAGGTCCCTGACCAGTGTCACTTCCTTTGCTGTAACCTCCCCTGAAGGCTGGTTATGTCCCGGGGACCCTGATGTGGCCCCTTGTGGCAGGAAGGCACCGAGCAGCTGGGGCTCCATGGGGGGTGGGAGAAGGTCTGATGGGGAAGGTTGACAAGTCCCTGCAGGCGCCTCGAGCGAGCGAGCGAGCGAGGCAGAGCTCATGAGGCGGCTCCAGCTCCTGCTGCCCAATGGCTACAGCAGCTCAGCTCAGTAGAGCATGTGGTTTTCTTAATGAAGTCGCCTATATGAGGCTGCAGGGAAATAAAGCCACCCTGCCAGGCCCAACTCATCAACCACAGCTGAGGGGAGAATCCCGGAGGCCCCCCAAGACTGGCTTTCTCGGGATAAAGCAGGGAGGGTGCTTGAACCACCTGGGGGCTCTGGGTGAGATCTGGCTCTGGACGTGAGGAGGACTCGGAGAAATGGGGGACGACTGCGAGTGGTGTCCTCAGAGGGAGGGAGCGCAACCAGTGGCTCAGTTAGGTGGACATGATGTGCCGAGAATGTCATCGAGAGGACAAGTAATGGGCCCAGACCAGGGACCTGCAAAGGGAAGCAGCTGAACCCCTGCTGGGATGCAGTCAAGTGAGTCATGGAGGCTGACAGAGCACAATCACCTATCCTGGCACAGCCATTTCGGGAAGAAGCCCACCAGGAGGAGCGTGAGGAGAAAATGCTGGGTTCCCAGCTCATAGACCCATGCCCTTCTGGGAGGTTTTCACGAAGAGGGAAAATCCGTAGTGAGTCAGAGGCTCATCTTTCTCTGGCTCATTTCCCCAGAATGTAGTCTTCCTTTCGGTCACTTCACTCCCCTGTTTCCATCTACAGACCTTCCCTCACGACGCTCCTGTTGTTCCTCTGCCTTTTCTTCTCAGAGTCTATTTCATCTTAAGTCCATTTCTCGGTCTCTGCCTCTGTCTCAGCCTTTCTCTGTCTTGTCTCTTTCTCAACGATTCCACTCCTGGCTGCCCGTTAAAATCATTTCCAGAAGCTTTTCAAAGCCCCCAGCCCCCCAGTCTTCCTGGGGTCCAGACACAGTTCTGCCTCATTATGTGAGATCCTCACCACACTGCGATACAGCAAATAGGCCTTCGTCAGATGCCACGTGGATGCTGGCCCTGTGCTCTTGGAGTTCACAATCTTTAGGATAATGATGCAAATAAATTCCTGTCCTTTACAAATTACCCTGCCTCGGATAGTTTGTTACAGCAACAGAAAACAAACCAAGACAAATATCTACCTCACGGGGCTGTTGTGAGAACCTAGTGAAATTACCCAGGTGGCAGGAAGTGTGAGGAAAGAGACTGTAGGACTGAAGAAATGGGAGGGGGCATTTGCTTCCTCTCATGATTTCCCTGGTGGCTCTGCACATGTCTGTAGCCAACACATCTTCCTGACCCTTCCTCTGCCTCTGTTTCTCCTTCAT
>PVHP010002796.1:0-87302 GCA_004024765.1 Zapus hudsonius | reverse complement strand
TTTCTCCTTGTCTTGGAACAAGGGTGGTTGATTTCTTCTCTACAGGCTTATCTTCCAATTCATGCATTGCACATATATTTATCATTTAATGGGGAAGAGATTGTCTATTGTATCAGCCCCCATCCTGCTCAGATCTAGCCAAACTAAGAAGAGATTCTACATGGTCTGCCTGACCTAAGATGACCTATGAACCAATGCATAGGATTAAGCTATGGTTCTAGAGGCGGCTTCTTCTTCTTCTTCTTCTTCTTCTTCTTCTTCTTCTTCTTCTTCTTCTTCTTCTTCTTCTTCTTCTTCTTCTTCCTCTTCTTCCTCTTCTTCCTCTTCTTCTTCTTCTTCTTCTTCCTCTTCTTCTTCTTCTTCTTCTTCTTCTTCTTCTTCTTCTTCTTCTTCTTCTTCTTCTTCTTCTTCTTCTTCTTCTTTTGCCTCAAATTCAGAATTTGAAATGAAAAATCTGTTGTAGAGTTTGAAGTAACAGTGGGATATGCTGCCATTTCTTCTTTTCTTTTGGTTAGGGCTGCCTCTCTTAATCTGAGAATTTACTTTATGGACTTCCTGCATTTGAACATGTAGCTTTTTACTTGGAGATAAAAGTATGGATCATTGAGACAGATGCTGTCCTGGTTTTGCTACATGTGAGTAATGAGAGTACTATATTATTGATTATAGTTATGCTATGATTGTATATTAAATAATAACTTTTTATTCTGGAATTTTAAGTGTGAAAGAGTAAGAGAAAAGTGAATAGTCATCTAACACAGCCCCTGCTCATGCAAGTATCCTTGATCTCACCAGCATCTGGAAAAGTGAGCTTCTAGCTGCCGAAAGATTTGTCCTGGCTGAGGAACATGCTGACTCAAGGGGAAACAGATCTAGGGAGATACAATTCTTATGAAGACAAACAGAGAACACAGTGCAATATTTTTAAGCATAGAAAGGTGCTGCTGCAAGTTTAATCCCAGAGTAGTTCTTAAGAACCAGTCACAAGATCGCCCTGAGCTAAGAAACAGGTAATTAACTGTACCTCTTCATAAGCACAGGCAGAGAGTTACTCCTGGTGGAGAATTCCTTGATCCTCACATTACCTATTCTTTCCTGAAGACACAGGATCCATGGATCTAATATCGCTCGCTAGCTCTGCTAATTGCCTGCCTCTTGTATTCTGTGTGAAGAGGGCCATACTATATTGGTTGATCTTTTATTAGAAATTACATCTCCAGTAAACATGAGATTTTGGAGAGTTAACTGTAATAAAGAGAAATGCACCCCTTTCCAAAACAAACAAAATCGTGGTCTGTGAATCTCCAAATTAGGTTCAAATCAACAATAAAATAATATTGAGAGATTCCCTTTGTTACTGGAGCTGAGAGCAATGGAGTCTGTCTCAGCTTGAGACAGGCCTAGCCCAGGGGATAGGACACTGGACACTAATTCTACAAGCCAGTGGCCGTCTATCTCTTGTCTTATAACTAGCAAGTAACTGACAAGCATAGGCATGAAGGAGGGTAGGATATCAAAAATTTATTTTAAAAGAAAGTAGAGAGAAGAAATAAAGCAGTAAATCTTTAACACTGGAAAGTTGGCAGGGGACCTGAGCAGGTGAGTCTGTACAATGACTTGGATCAGATTTTCATTTAAAGTTGGAGATGGAAATAAGGCATCCACTTGAAATAAGTCTCATTGCCAAATTCAAATGCACACAGGGGACCTTGATGGGTTGTTGAGTCAGGGTGGAGAGCACAGACTCAGAGACAGCCTGCCAATGGAGAAAAGCCCCTGATAAGAGTTCCTAGAAGGAGGAATGAGGTGGGAATCCTTAATCTTCATATAGAATCACAATGCAGTTCACTTTTAGTCTTGCCAGTACAGGTAGGTACCTATGCTCATTGGTGCCTATGTGCCTAACTAATTGCCTTTCTACTTATCATTATCACTTTGTAGAGAAAAAAAAAAAACTTAAGGAAAAAGTCATTAGAATTATGGCAGATTCCAAATTATCAACTCCATTGCTACTTATTTTAAAAATTAAAAAGTTCAAGTTAACCAGTTATCAACAATATGTTCTGTTGAGTATCTTCATAGGTCAGGTATGGTGGTTCACTCTTGAAATCCCAGTATTCAGAAGGCTGAGACAGGAAAATCAATGTGAGTTCTAGTTCAGCCTAAGCTTCTGTGATGGTTAAGTTTTGATGTCAACTTGACCTTTCATGTAATCTTGGGTGGGTCTCTGAGGATGTTTACAGGAACACAGCCTCTCAGTAGTGGGCAGGAAGTAAGGGAAGCTCAAAGAAGCTAGAACTAAACATCCTTTCCTGTGTGGGCAGGGCAGGAAGGAAATGCCAGAGACTCAGGAAGCCATTAAGTCTGGGGAAGTGTTGTAGGACCCCACCCTAAGGCTATATAAAGGGGAAAAAATTCTCTCCTTGGCCCCTTCTGCCTGTTTGCTGTTCTGTGTGTATGGTGTTGGTGATGGGCTTTTCTCTCTGCTCAAACCTGTGACAGCCTCTTTTATGGAACTTCCCTTCAATCTGTAGTTTCAATAAATACTTTCCTCCCCCAAACTGTGCCTGGTTTGGAGATTCATCCCAGCAGTCTGTGACTGACTACAACAGTTTCAGAGTGAAATATTGTCTCAAACAAACTATATTTGCTGGGCTATCACACTAAGATATTATTTTTTCCCTTAGCTATAATGTGATGAGAAAATTTTGTCAGAAGGAATGGTAACTGGTCAGGTGCATCTGAGAAGGCCCTGAAGACAGCTGAAATGAAGCCTGGGTGAATTTGTACAAGCCAGGTGGACATTGGTCACCTTCTGACAGTGTAGATAGAACATCTTAATCTCCCTGTGTTTCACGAAACATGTGGGAACTTAGAAGCAGAATCTTATGATGGATACAGACAGACAGACAAGACAGGAAGAGAGGTCTGACTGGTGCTCTGATGAGATAATACTGTCACAGGGGAAATCAGTGCCTCCACATGCCAGGAAACCAGCAGTTGAATTTGAATTTTGTGCATTCGAAATGATACGTACACACACACACACACACACACACACACACACACACACACACACACACACACATCCAGAGTGCTAGAAAATGAGGCCCAGGAAAGTAGAACTGAGCTTATAGGATCACAAAGGTATTCAAGGTTACATCAGAGCTAGAGGTTGCAACAAGAAGAGACACTTATAGCACAGTACAGACAAGCTGAGTCCCAAATCAGACAGTCAGATGCCATATGGACACTAATTCCACATGACAGAGCAAGGCAGGTGGTCAAAACTCGGCAAAAATCAAATATCTGGCAAGAAGTAAAGAGGCTGGGCCAAGTATATAGTTATTTCTGGAAAAAAGAGGGTTTTGTTTTTTAAAGTTTATGTCTATATGAGGAAGCTACTTGCTTCATTCCAGAAATAACTGTATACTGCTGAAGGTGGAAATTTACACTCAGTGGGGGAATGGTTGAGCCTTTTGAGTGACAATAAACAAAAATTCCTCTGAGGAATTGGGAGCATGAGGAAAAAGTCCATTGTATTTCTCCTGCAGAAGCCTTGGAGTACTTCTCCCAGCTCGAAGTCCTTCCTGTTTACTCAGCTCACTGGGGTTGGCAGAGTATGTAAAATGTCTCCCTGGGATTGCAGCTCTTTGCTATTGTGATTCTAGTATCAGGAAGTTCACAGTCTTCCAGCAATGTTTCTTTTTTCAAACGTTAAGGTACAATAATGAGTGAATACTGGGTCTATCCTTTATCCCGTCTTTGGGGTCAAGACAGGGCCACTAAGATGTCTCCTGCAGAGGTCAGCAAGAAATGTAGAAAGAGACCACCAGGATAATATCAGGGGCTTATTAAAGAGGCCAAACCTATCCCTACACCATATTCCTGGTTTTGTAAAAAAAAAAAAAAATCTGCTCCAAGGGAAGGAAGAAACTTGGCAGAGCAGCTCCAGATGTTTTCTGTTATCACTGTTCTTCCACATATAGTCACTCATATTGATGGAGAGCTATTGATGTTTGGCGAATAAAATATCCCTGCCATCTCTATTCTACACAGCTGTCCCTGGGCTTGTCAGCGCCATTTCCAGGCATGGGGTGGCGGTGGTCTCTACTGACAGGACATCCTTCCTGACAGAGGTTTTCTGTAGAAGACAACTGTGAGCAGAGGGTCCAGGCATGCTTGTACTTCACTCAAGTTTACTGTAATTTATTTCTGTTTAATTATTTTAAGATAATTTTTGATGCCTGGTTTATTTTATAGTGATGGTTATATAGCTATACAGGGTTTAGATTGATGGTTTAATGAACTTTATTTGTTAAAATATATGACTAACAAAATTAAATAGATATATAATTTTAAATAAAATGTTAAAAGGAAAACATAATATGAACTATATAAATATTAAGAAAACAAAAACATATTAGGAACAAATTTTAAATAACTGTCATATATATATATGTACAATTATTTATTTATTTATTTGAGAGAAACAGAGAGAGTGAGAGAGAGTGGAGTGAGTATGGCTGTGCCAGGGCTTCCTAACCAATGCAGTCAAATTCCAGACACATGATCCACTTTGTATGACTGACCTTATGTGGGTGCTGGGGAATCAGACCTGGGTCATCAGACTTTTCAAGCAAATGTCTTCAATCACTGAGTTATCTCTATATCTCCAAGATTATATTTATATTTGATTATCCAACCCATTTAAAATTTTCTGTTTATGGCTTAACACATTTATATCACATTATATACATATGTATATATTACATAAATTGATACAGTTGGGTCATGATATATATTTATTCAACATTTCTTTTCACTGAGTATTATTCGTAGCCAACGTTTCCATGGGTACACCTGAAGTTTACTCTATCTAATGACTTTCTCCACTCAATGGCTATATAAACTAGCTTGCTTTCAATAAACTCTAAACCCAATTATTGATTTGAATTACTTTAAATCTTCTGAAAGACAAACATCATCTCACCAAGAAAGGGTCATCCCTGTTTCCTACTTTCCTGGCATGAAGACCCATGACTGCCTTAAAACCACCACTAGGAAGCATGAGTTAACCAGTACTGAAGAGAATGCTAGCAATAATTTGAAGGACCATGCTCATTGAGTTTTCTTTTTGAGGCATTTCCAAATTTAAGAAGTTTGTTAACCTTAAAAAAAAAACACTACTAACACCTTTAAAAGTGCTGAAAAATTCTGTAAGCACAATTTAAATGTTTTTCCACTATTTAGCATCCAGACAATTATAGTTCAATGGTGACAAAATTGATTATCCTAACAGACTGACAGACTGACTTTCATTTGATGAAAAGACGTTACAATAGTTAAGCTTACTTTTCATTTTTTCCCTCCTCCCCAGTCTTGTTCTCACCTGCAGTGAGAGTAGGAGTGTTGTTCAGCATGACTTCTCAGAAGCGCCTTCAACCAGGAGCAGGAAGAGCAGGAGACATCGCTCATCCTTGTCCTGCATTTGATTACTAGAGATCCACTGTCCAGTGCCTTCATCACAACTGCTTATATACTCAATATGTTCCAGAGGAGTGCACCCAAAGAAAGCCTTCTCCTTGAATGGCAGGACACATATCAACGATGTCATTATTCTGTCACTTTCCTTCTACCCTATGTCCACAGAGCTCTTCTTTGAAATTCAGCAGTCATCTACTCCATGATGCCCAAAAGGTCCCCCTTCCTTTGAGAAAGGAACTAGGAATCACGGCTAATTTGTAGTTTAAATAGCCTGTAAATCCAGTGTAACTATAACTCTGATCTTTGTTCACAGGGCTATTAATTAGGCCTGCCACTTCTCCAGGCCAACTCAAAGCACAGTTTGTTTTAATTGAATAAACTACATCAACAAAAATTTTGAGGTTCCTGAATCTTCTTGGTTTAGCTTACTTTGTCTTCCATTTAAATATGAGAGAAATAAAATGGACATGAGAGCTCCATAAAGATAGTAAATACCAGGATAAAAATGTCATTTTGCTGAAGCACAGAGGGAAGTTTGAGTGATAAAAAGGGTGGGTTAAAGTAAATGACCTGTTATATGTTTGTATAAATAATACAATTTTTGATGGAAAAAGCAGGCATAAGACCATTAGACACTAGCCTATAGAAGTAGATAGTATATTGTATTTATGAGATTTGCTTTCTCTAGTCTTTCAAAGTATTATGGCCAATAAAAATCACATGGGATGCAGATATGGAGCTACATTCTGTGAACACATCGAATGCTAGTTTCATGAGAGCCTAGTGTTGGCAACATCAAGTAATATGTGCCAAGGTCACCTTTTCCGAGCCCCTTTCCAATAACTGTTTCTGGAAGGAAATCTCTATTGTTGTGTGCTTATTTTTGCTGTTTCTGGACGGATATCTCTATTGTTGTGTGCTTATTTTTGTTTTATAAATGAGATCTTGCCTACATTTAAATATAAGCAGGAATGATGAAAAATCTGGAATATGTAATGATACAAACCATGATTTTTATTTGCTCCCCAGGTACCAAGTTATGGCTTTTAAGCTTCCAACATTTTGAGAACATACATACCTCTTACATCCACCAACACCTATTCCACATTATGTTTGAGTGTCTTTTTCAAATTAAGTGACAGTCACAGATGTCATATCAGAATGCTCTAACCCTCTGACTCTCACTCACCCCTACCCAACCAGGCCATTTTAATTCTTCTGGGACTGCCTTTGGGTATGGTAATTCAGTATATCTCTAGGTTAAGAGAAGGGAAGGCTGCCTTACCCCCAACCCACACCTCTGCACACCATCCAAGTTCCCTCCCCCACAAAACAGTCTATTTTCTTTCCCTACAAAACCCATTCCCTGACCCTCACTTGGCCTCATGTTGCTTCTCCTGCTAGAGGTACATGCATTCTCCTTTTCCTACCTCTGTTTCTCTCTCCATTTCTCTATCTCTTTCTAATGCATGTAACCCTCCTCTTTCTCTCTCTCTCTCTGTCTGTCTCTCTCTCCCTCTCCCTCTTTCTCTCTCTTCTTCACACCTCGTTGAAAGTCTTAGATCCAAGACACTGTCCATCTTGGTGCTACATTGCAAACTCCAAAATCTAACAAAAGTAACAAAATAAGCAGACAGAGATGACTGATAACATATATTCATATCACAGTACCTGTGAAAGATATATTGACCATAATTTATCTCTATATGTTTTTTCCATATGCATTGTCAATAATAAGATATGTTGTATTAGCAAGTCTTATGTTGGTACCCCAATTTCCCTCCTCCCTGTCCCCACCCTGCTGAGGGGCCCTCCTATCAGGGTTTGCTGGACCAGACCATGGGATAGGGGGTTATGGATTGTAATAGAGCCATAATGGGGGTGATAAAAGAAATGACCATAATTTAACTAAATTCAGAGCCAGCAGATTCTTTTTAAACTATAATGTTCTTTTATGACTGTAATCTTGGGGTCTGAATAACAGAATATTTGGAATTAGAAGGACCAATGCATACTATCTTAAACCATTGTCCTCATGAGATAAGTGAGAAATATGAGAACAGGAATAAAGATAGAACCTGATATTATATTAATTTCTGGTGTTCTGATATATTAGTCAATTTCTTGGCACTGGGATAAAAAGCCTGATAAAAATCATTTATGGGAAAAAGGTATTTTTCAGCTTCCAGTTCCAGGTTGTAGTCCATCCTGTCTGGAAAGTCATGTCGGCAGAAATTGGTCACATTCAGTGCACAGTGAGGAAGCAGCAGGTGGATGAACAGGACTGCTCAGCCAGCTCTCTTGTTTTAGGATCCCAGGACATAGTATAGTGCCACCCATCGCTAAAGTGGATCTTCCCATCTTAATTAACCTAATCAGCACAGTCCCTCACAAGCATGCCAAAGTCTAAACTAACCAAGGTATTTCCTCACAGAGTGATTTTGGTCCTTTCAGATTGGCAACCAACCTAAACCATCACACCTGGTTGTGGATGAAGGACTCTTTTCAGGATGGATCGATGCTTATCCAGCTCATCATTTACTCCTAAAGTCTGTCCTGCAAGCACACACATCTTCTATCTATAACCCTCCTTTTAAGGCCTCATCCTTCTCCTCATTTTCCCAACTCCTTCCTCGTCAATCTTGTCCAAGTCTCACATGTGTATTCACAGGCGTCCTGACGACTTGCGTCCTGACGACTTCAGTTGGGATTTCCTCCTATATATCTCTTTAGTATTGACTTACCTTTTAATCTTCCAACAGTGTCATTTCACTTTGATACAATATTTCCAGGTCTCCTCAGTTACAGTAGTAACTCCCTGTGCACCAACACCAGAAATCTCACACAGACTACACTCTAGAAGGTACTTACTAAACATTTAATGTTATAATTGCTGAACTAAGTGCCTAACATGTTTTAAAATAATGGTGAGAGAATACAAAAAGGCAATAATCCCTTTGCTGAATAATCTTGGGAAGATATGGAACTTCTTTGAACTCTGATCACTTCATTAGTAAAAGAGAAATAAGAATAGTGGGCTTGAAGGATTACACAGTGGACCAAGTACTTGCTTTGGAACTCTGAGTACCTGAGTCTGCATCTTCAGATCCTACCAAATTAAAGCCACAAGCCATGGCAGGCTTTAATAATTATAATACACCTACTGCAAGAAAGAGGCAGAGAACCAGCTTCCCAGAAGTTTTCAAATGAAGCAGATTGATGAGCAATGAGAGAAGCCACCTTACATGAGGAGGAAGGCCAGAATTAACCCGAAAGACAGTTGTCTTCTGACTTGCACACATAGGCTGTGGAATGCACCCACCCATCCCCTTCATGCACACAATAAAAAAAAAACAAAATTTATATTTAAAGAGAAATAAGAATAACACGTAACTCATAGTCTGCTTCAAGGACTCTGAAATGTTCAGTGAGTGTCAGGCTGCATCCCTTTGAGTTGAAAAGGTTTAACTCCCGAGAAGTCACTTCTGTTTGTAACAAGCTCCACAAGGGTGATTGCCTCATGTCTGGGCTTCCTTAAACCGCTGCAAACACAGTTTGAAATGATTAAAAAAATGAGCCTCTAGAGGCTTCTGAGGTTGAACTGGCTTAGCGCTTAATTCAGCAGCCCATAAACGATCCTGGGTCAGCCAGGGAGAATTTTAATACTGCAATTATAGTCACTTACTATATTTTCACATTTTATGCTCCTTCAGGGCTTCCAAACTCCCCAGAGGAAAGTCTACATTTTGCTCAGATTTTCAGTCTGGTAATGTCTTGAAAATGGTTGAGTAAAATGAATTTGATCCAATGCACTGCGTCATGTAGAAGTTTACAAGGGGAACCAAAGTATAAGGAACCATCGCTTAGTCACAATTTAATCAGGAAGAACAGCATTGCCAAGTTCAAACACTGGTGTTTGCTACAAATGATATTTAAACTGCTATTTTTAATTTCTTTAATTATAACCTCACCTTCCAAGGACCAAGTTATTTTATATCAGTGGATTGGACCACATTTTTCAGTAAAGGTCTTTAAACTAACTATTTTCAAATTTAAGGGCCATAACAAACTGACATTGCTACATTGGGAGTTGTGGATAGGGCAGTAAAAACCTCCAGAGGTTTTACCAATTTTTCTCCCATCCTTTGCTTTGCCATATCTCAGAGAGACTGCTGAGTTCCTTGTACATCTTGCTCTGCATCTCTCCTCTTTGCTCCTCTGATCTGAGTCTGGGGCTGTAGTTTCCTTTACCCCTGGGTGATTTTTTTTTTTTTTTGTAAATTCCAAATCATGAAATTTAATAAAGAAAAAACGGGGAGGTGTGATGGTTAGGTCTTGTTGTCAACTTGGATCTTTTTAATTATCTTGCGTGGGTATCTTAGGATGTTTACAGGAAGCTCAAAGAAGCTGGAAGTAAACATCCTTTCCTGTGTGGGCAGTGCAGGAAGGAAACTCCAGAGACTCGGGAAGCCATTATGTCTGGGGAAGGGTTGTAAGACCCCACCCTAAGGCTATATAAAGGGGAAGAAATTCTTTCCTTGCCCCTCCTGTCTTTTTGCTGTTCTGTGTGTGGTATTGGTATTGGGTTTCTCTCTCTGCTTGGACCTTAGAAAGAGGGCCAGCCTCTTTTGTTTTTATGGAACTTCCCCTCAATCTATAGTTACAATAAATACTTTCCTCCCCCAAATTGTGCCTGGTTTGAAGATTCATCCCAGCGGTGTGTGGCTGACTATGACAGGAGGTCTTTTTTTTCTTTTTAGACAATGTTGAAATCTTATATGTTCATGTGTTTATAAGTCATTTAAATAAAAAAATGAATTCAATGATTGAAAAATAATGCATATTAAGCTTGGTGAAAATGCCTTAATGTAATAGATATAAAACCATCAAAGGCTATGTATCAGCATTGTATTGCGGTGTGCAACAAATTACATGATCTCAAATACAACACGTGCAAATATAAAATAAAATTTGTTCAAATACCAGTTTCTATTGTTGTTAAATAACACAGAGATTAAAATTAAATACCTCAGTTACTCTCTGTATATGCATCCCCAAATTTGAAAAACTAACAGCAAAATAAATAATTTTTAACACCATTCATTTTTTTGGATTGACTATGAAGTCTGTATGATGTCACGGTGTTGCTTCAGTGAGTATGAAATGGAGTTGGGAGATTCCCTGACACAATCATGGATAATGTGGAGGTAATAAAAACAGCGCTTCAATGAATATAGTATGGATTTGTCTATTTGATGGGATCAGGAGAGGCCCTGGTAGCCTGTAAATGTTATTTTGAGGTGTGGCTGTGAAGGTGTTTCTGTCTAATCTTTGAGTCAGTAAACTGAGTGAAGATGGGCATCATCCAACTTACTAGGGACATGAAGAGAAAAAAGGTCATTCTCTGTAGAAGCTGCACTTGTAGTCTTTCTGTCAGGTATCACTGCTCCTGATCACTGGGACTTCAAACTCTATACATTGATTGGCTTTCCCAGTCCTTGGAATGTACAATTTGGACTGACTCTAAAATGCAAGTTCTTCTGAATGTTTGAAGACATGGAAATAAATCTCATCCCTTCTAATTGTGTGAATAAATCTGCCACAATTTATCTTTCACTCATTCTTTCTTTGTATCATTTATCAATGTATCTATTATGTATCTATCTTTCATCTCTCTATCCATCTACCATTCACCCCATTAGTAAATTTGCCTATAGAACCTTTAATAACACAGTTAGGTGGTTTTTTTTTACCTTCTCTGAATCTCACTTGCTTCATTTCTTTAGTACAGCTTAAGTGACTTAATAAAGAACCATGAAGTTATATGAGGGAATCTAAGTCCAGTAAATTATGGAGAGCATTGAATAAAATAGATATTAGATGAATGTTAGATTTCTCTCGCTTCTCTGTGAGGCAGCTACCTTTTGATATGAGTTGCAGGTCCAAATCTCCATATTAGTCTCTACTTCAAGTGACACACACTCATTCTCAGGGTAAAATAGCTTTCATCTGGACTCTTAAAGTGTCTCTACTTTGACCATGTGGTCTTAGCCCACTTTCAAGTACCACTGATAAAACCATGCATTTGTGTTGATCCCTGCTCCAGTGGGAGTGCTTAATTTCATCTTTCAGGTCGTATCAATATGTTTTCTGACATTGTGTATCATTAGCTTGATGCATAAGTAATGCTACTTAAGAGTCTCACATATGGATCACTATTGAAACAGGTGAGGAAAAGGGTGGGTGGATTAGACTACCAACTTCCATTACTGAGAGCCTGATCAAAAATCTTCAGACAAGCAGAAGAGACCACAGCATTATCTCCCTGGACCAAATTCAGTAAGTGAGGTACTGACAGAAGCCAGAAATAGCTAAAAGCTTTAGCTTGAACTTATACACTCCAAGATTTACGGAAAATCAATGTCTGCTCTGAAACAATTCTGCCTATGGTTTTGGGTGGTGGCAGCCTGATTAGGCCAGGGTGTTCTCATATGTCACTTGTACAAGTGGTTATTCTCATATAAAGGAGCTTTATGAAAAATAAGTCTCAAGTTAGTCATTTTAAAAATGTATAATTATACAGTGAGGGCTTTACTTAAGAGTCTTTGTTGTATGTGCTTATCATGGAACTCTCCAGTGGAGTGGAAGTAGATTCTGAATATGAAAAGCAATTTCTTTGAGTGAATCTTGATGGAAGATTACAATAAGACAATCATTAATTAAGAAAATGTCATCCTTAGAAATAGTTTAATTTCTTTTTGGGGTATATATATCTTCCTTTGTTTTCCCATTCAGTTCTCAGAGGTAGATATTTAGATATTGTATATCTGTATGTGAGCTGCTGAAGACAGTTTTAAACTGATTATATATATATATATATATATATATATATATATATATATATATATATATATATATATATATATATATATATATATATATATATATATATATATATATATATATATATATATATATATATATATATATATACATATATATATAAAACATCATGCATATACATTTATATATACACATGCATACACACATATGCAATAGTAAATATCATTTGGCTTCTAGCATGAAAATTAATTGCTACATATACTTGATGGAATTCATTGAAGGTACATTTTGTTTATATTTTTTCTCTTTTCCTCTTCTTCTTCCATTCCTCCTCCTTCTTCTCCACTTATTTCTTTCTAATATTTGATGGACCATTACTTTACTCCAGAAATCCATTGTGCATGATACTGGAAGGCTTGCTTAACTAATTCTGCTCGCTCACACTCAAAAATAGTTGGTTATATGTGTGATTCTGTCCTAGACTTCTACATTCATTCTTATGAACTATATATAAGGTCTCATATGGTCTGATGTATTAATAGATTTTTTAATTGGACGTCTTGGTAGATGGCTCAGTGAGTTATTCGGCTTGCTGAGGAACCATGTGGACCTGAGTTTGATTCCCATCACCCATATGCAAAGACATGATACACATGTCTGTAACCATGGCACTGAGGGTGGTGGAGACAGGAGAATCGCTGAAGTTCATGAATAATCCAGTCAATTAACAAAATCATATTCCTTCTTAATTTAGTTTCAATAAGGTTTCTCTTTGCAAATACTTAAACAGGATAATCTACCCACATTTTTGTGGGTCTTTACTTTATTTTATCTTTTAGTCCACTGACATCTGCTTTCTACCTCTGCTTTGTCATGACCTTTCCAGAAGCTCACCTGTGGCCTCCTAGTAACATGAATATAGAACCTTGTTCACTCCTGTGGCCTTGCCATTCACTACTAGTACCTGCTTTGTTCTTAAAAGTATCTAACATCAGTGCAGAGTCTTTAATCTCATGAATCTTTTGGAATCACAAGACTTTCTCATACAATGTATGTAATTATTAACAATAAATGACTTTTTTTAAAAAAGCAAAATATTAATAAAAATATTAGTATGGAAACATGTTTTGATGATATATAAATATTAGTTTATACTGACCTCTATCATATTCCCTATGTGGCTAAGGAAACTTTCACAGACTGTGTAATTAATGGATGGAGGTTTCCAATGTCATTGGTTTATGGCCTAATACAATAAGAGAAGATTGCTCCCTGCTATCTCAGGCTTCTGGAAGGCCATGTCCCTTGGCTATGATGACTTTCCATTGTTTTCAGTCACTGTGATCCATCTTTGTCTCCTATTCTGTCAGCTGCCACTTTCTCTTTGTCACTTATCTCCCTGTCCTCTGTTGTCCTTGGCTACTGCAGCTTGTCTGGCTTGCTGTGCATTCCTGCACACATGGGCAGGATTGAGGGGCAGTGCCAGAAAAGCATATTTGTGCACAGATGAATGATGTTTTCCAGGAGCTGGTGAAAGATAAGAGGATACAAAGTAGGGAAGCCTAGAGACCATGTGAATGTGGAAGAAGCCTGTTTAGGTCAGTGGTGACTCAGAACACAGTTGACACTGAGACTGGAAAAGTCTTAAGGAAAGGCTGTGCCCCAGATGAGATGATTGAGGAGGGTGAATTCATGTCCATTCTGTCATGTGAAAACATCTTCAGTTTATAGTTTAGAGTGTGGAGATTTATCTTTCATGGATGAGAAACTTTATGGCCTTTGGGGTCAGATGGGTTTGAGATCAGATCTTGTTTCACTTGCAGCTCATAAAGAAGAATTAATTATCTTGGGCCTCAGTTTTCCTATCTGTGCATAGAAAAAATGACTCTGGAGATAGTTTGATTGGGGTTTATATTCTGACTCTCCTGATTTATAGCTTTGTGACCTTGGGAGCTTTGCTAAACACCCAGTCCTCAATTATAAACTAGGGATTATAACACTGTTATCTCAAGAATAGTATTGAGATAAAGTTCAGTGAGACAATGTGAGTGAATGCTTGGCATAGATTATCTGTCCTGCATTTATTGCATTCTATTATAGTCATTGTTATTATTCCATCATATTCTGAGGATCAGTCTTTCCCTCTAACATATACAGGCATGGGAACCACTTCTCTGTTGTATCAATTAAATAACCATTTGTAAATTCTGGGTACATAATAGTCAACGGAGAAGTCACACATTGAAAGCTTAAATTAAGATATAGCTGGAGCCGATTAAAAATTATTATAACCCATTACATAACTATTAGCCTTCCTCCTCATTGTCCTCCTCCCTTTGTATTTTAATATGTGTTTCTACTCCCTTGTCCTCAAAAAATATAAAGCCCAGAAGGCTAAGGCCTATGGTTTTCTTACTACTCTGACATAGCACTTGGGACTGTTTCGAGCACATAGTAACCAACACACATCAGCTGAACTGAGAAGAAAACATGAAAAGTAGAAGAGGAGGTTTATTGCAAATTATCAACAGGGAATTATAGATTTAATGGTCAGTACAATGATGTACACTAAAAAATGTTGCCGATTCTTATTTTCTTTAAAACTAATGATTTTTTTTTGTACACTTCCTGGGTCACAGTGCAGCAATGTGTTTCAAAGTCATTTAGTAATATTGGATGTGCTTCATATTGGGATGGTCCAGGTTTACTGAGCTAATTTGTATTGGATGGCAGCTACTTTGGTGATGATTAGTCTTGATCAAGGATGCAACCTTACATTTGGTACTGAGCATTTAACTTGGAGAAAATTTAAATGCTCATATATGGGCTACTGAAAGTCTTTCATGTCTTATACGTATTTTGTTTGTTACTATAGCATAGACAGCTGGGGTCTTTGCCGAAGTTTATTGAACCCTTTGACCTATGGGAGGACAAATGCAGGCTTTCTTTTTGTGGGGCTAGAGTGTTTCTATGCTTTCATGATGAAATGAGAAATGGGAGAGAAGAATGTGATAACTCACATGGGCTACCTAATAGACTACATCTTTCTTGGCTTTAGTGAGCTCAGTTGACAGGTGAAATTGAATTAAATGATTCAGTTTTGGACATAGTAACTTCAAGGGCTTTCATGTTGTACCACTTATGACTCAATTCCTGTTTGCCCAATGTTCAAAATGCCCACCTGTTTTAGAAACATAACACAGGAATGAAAATGCTAAAGTACAGTTAAGAGACTAGCTTGTACTTGTTTTTATAGACGAACCATAAATTAATGCAAATTTTTTCTAAGTGTTTTGCCCCTGGGACAATCTTTTTCATGGAATGAGGATTTATTGGAAAAGGCATGCCCAGTGGGTAAAAATATAATTGAGATTATGTCTTCCTCAGTTTTATTGAACATAAATGTATTTTTAACTGATGCATAAATACATAAAACTTGCATCTATTAACAGAATACCATGCAGTGATTTGAATCGCATATATTCCACAGTGTTTTAGTCAGGTTAAATATGCCTTTCTCCTTATACATTTATTGTGTTTTCATGATACA
Organism: Zapus hudsonius; assembly: GCA_004024765.1. NCBI lineage: Eukaryota > Metazoa > Chordata > Mammalia > Rodentia > Dipodidae > Zapus > Zapus hudsonius. The sequence continues at coordinate 71,422 of PVHP010002796.1, read as the reverse complement.
AGCATTCAAAATCCTATTCTAGCTTTTTGAACTTAGAAATCAAACAGATACAGCTCTTATCTATGGTCATTCCACTGGGCAATGGCAACCCAGAACCTCTTGTAACAATCTGTCTGTAATTCTTCTCAGTGCTCTTTTCTTTGGGAAGCCTGTCATGGCTGTCCATAACCAGGGATCTGTTGAACTAAACCAAATCTTCTATTTCAAAGTTTAGTCTTTTTTCAAGGAAAATGGAATACTGGCATAGTATGTATGCTTATAATTACTGAGACTAGATTAGTTTGTGGCAATAGCTTTATCTAACCTCTGACAGGGCCTTTATTAATGCATGCACTAGAATGAATCACCACCTACTATGACTCTAGGAACTGTGGTCAGACCTCTCTACAGAGGCAGCCCCCTCCCCTTGAGTGGGAGGCATCTAGTTAGAGCTACAACCTAGGTGCTAAAACTGATTGGTCAAATATGAACCAATCAGCTGTCTCTCTGACTCACCTGGGGAAAACTTAAATTCACTTCCCCAGAGGAAGTCAGCCTCTCTCTTCCCCCATGTGGCAATGAAGTAAAGAGACTGCTGATCCAGGCCTCAGTAAGGTAAGGCCTTCCCCCCCATCCCAGCCATTAGCTGGGGTGGGGGCAGGTTCTAGACCTTTTCCCTCATAAACCTATCCTTCTCGTAATAAGAACTTTCTGTTATCTTTTCTTTGTTTGCCTATTTAGCTGAACACTATAAATTCTATTAAACTCTCTGAAACATGTTCTTCCCACACTGGTGGCTGGAGAACTCTTTAACTCCCCATGTTTCCTTAAATAATAAAAGTTTCCCACTATACCTTACTATCTTGATGTCTATGATTTTAATTCTTTAACTTTATAGACAAGAGCTGGATATTCTTTGAACTTGGGGTGCATTGAGATTTTTACTGGGGGTTATCTTAATTCTAACCCTTCCTCACACCCTGTATCATAATCTGTATCAGAACCAAGCATATAGGGTGAACATAACAGATGCAATTGCTGCCTAAGAGGTAACTGATGTAGCACATTGTTTCTAAGCATTTATCACCTACTCCTCATCCTTTTATCTTTTCTTTATCTTTCCTATTCTAATTTTTTCTTCTGTAAATTACTGTTTTTTTTCCAAGATAGGGCCTTGCTCTAGCCCTGACTGACCTAGAATTTATTATGTAGTCTCAGGGTGGGTCTCTGAGGATGTTTACAGAGAGGCAGCCTCTCAGCAAGGGACAAGATGTAAAGAAGCTCAAACAAGCTAGAAGTAAACATCCTTTCCTGTGTGGGCAGTGCAGGAAGGAAATTCCAGAGACTCAGGAAACCATTAAGTCTGGGATAGGGCTGCAAGACCTGACCCTAAGGCTATATAAAGGAGAAGAAATTCTCATTGGCTCACCTGCCTATTCCCTGTTTTCTGTTTGTGGAGTTGGTGATGGGTTTCTCTCTTTGCCGGGACCCGTGAAAGAGGGCCAGCCTCTTTTGCTGTTACGGAACTTTCCCTAAATCTGTAGTTTCAATAAATACTTTCCTCTCCTAAATTGTACCTGGTTTGAAGATTCATCCCAGCAGCATGTGACTGACTCCAGCAAGCCATATATCCTTTCAGCTCTCCAGTGGAGGATGGAGTATTTTTCCTGATAGATTAACTCTTCAACTTTTCCTTACCCTGATCTACTTTCTAAATCTCTATTTCACAGGTGTTTCTAGCTAAAAAAATGGTATTCACATCCAATTCCATCTCAGCATCTCCCCTCAGACAACTGCAGTATTCACCATCACTGTCAACTTTTGCTTGAGTAACAGGACTTGCATTACAAATCCAGGTACCACTCCTCATCTGCTTCCTTCCTCCAGGCATAGCACTTGCTCATCTAATGGAGTATTTTACAGGCTTTATTTCTATATAGATTTCAAAACTTAACTGTCTGTGAGACCTCAACAGTAAAGCAGACCTAAAACTCACCCACCATGACTCAGGGATCTGAGCAGAAGAGGGGGCGCAAAGATTGAAGGAGCCATAGTGGGGGAGAAAAAAGTGTCTAGGGATTATATAATTCATTAGCCCCTATCCCATGGACTGGTCCATCAAATCCACTTAGGAGGTCCTCCAGCAGGGTGAGACAGGGAGGAGGGAAATGGGGATAACATCATAAGATTTACTCATGCAGTATATAACAATAAATATGAAAAAAGATCATTTGTATAAGGTGAAGGATAGAGCTACAAGGTATAAAGAAAGAGTAAAATTAAATACCTCTGTCATGGTTTGATCATGGTGTCCCCCACAAACAAATGAATGTGTTCTGAAGGATAGATTCCCCAGCTGATGGCTGTTTGGGTATTAGAATCTCAACCTCACTGGAGCTGTGTTATTGGGGGTGGGCTTAAGGGGGTTAGAAACCAGCTTCCCCTTGCCAGTATTTGGCACACCTTCCTGCCACTGTGTACAGTGCTATGTCAGAGGTGATGTCCACCCTGCTGCTCATGCTATTGTTTTCCCTGCCAGGATGGAGTCTCCCCTCAACTCTGCAAAGCAAATAAACCCATTCCTCCACAAGCTGCTTTTTCTTGGGATCTTTCAGTGCAGCAACTAGAATGCTGACTACAACAACCTCTAGCTGGCATTTTTATTTTTTATTTTTTTAGTGTGTGTGTGTGTGTGTGTGTGTGTGTATGTGTGTGTGTGTGTGTGTGTGTGTGTGTACTTATGAGTACTATGTGGTGAGATTTGCTTTTTTGGGGGTGTAATGTGTAGTGTATGCTTATGTGTGTGAAGAATATGCATCTCGTGCACATGAGGAGAATGCTTATTGCTCATCCCAGTGTTTGCATGAAATGGAATCTTTCCCACATCCCTGAGCTACTGTCAGTCAGTCAGAGAACCCAGAAATTCTGATTCTCAGGTGTCTCTCCTATCTACTGGGCTTCCAGCTATGGCAGCCAAGCCCAGCTCTTTATGTGGGCTCTGCTAAATCAAACTTTGTCATCTCTGGTCTCATCAGCCACAAGCCCTCTTAACCAGTTATTCATCCTTCCACCACCTTCCCCGACCTGCCATGTTTTTTTTAAATAATTAGAGTCCACACATGGTTCTGATAAGGAACTGCCTTTGGGGAAGGGACCAGCATTTCCTTCTGTCAATCTGCTTCTAGAACTGCTAGGGGGAAAGGAAAACTCCAGGCTTAATTGATGAAGAGAGTGGGAATAGTCACAAATTACCAGCACCTAATTTCTTCTTGGTTTGTTTTTTCACCTTTGTGAGTTAAGGGGGTGTGGGGAGCAGGAAAACTGCCCTCAATTCCCATTCAAAACCTTTTTCTAATTCTATATCTAAGTTTTCATTGTTTGTTTCATTGCTGTAGTACAATTACTCAAGTAACATTTCATTTATTATTTTAATTAATGTTAAACATTCTTAAATGTATTTCTCAATATCATTGTCTCTATTTATTAATTTGAGATAAAAATAGAATAAATTATGGAGTCAAAAAGATTCACTGTTTTAACAAATTCAAGTTACTTTTGTACTTTATCAAATAAGACTAAAGTATATTTCTTTAGGCTATAGAAAATATGCTGATAAGGAAGCATGGATGCTTTCAAGTGAAAGGAATGTAAATCAATCCTAGTAATAACCTTCCCAATAGAGGCAGTGGCAACTTGGGATCCTGTTCAAGCATCAGTGTGGTCCAGGGTCTTTTACAAACCATATGTTTGTCTTAACCCTGTCCTTTCAGATATATCAATTGACAACCCATGGAATCTACTTTTCTGTTTGATTTTTTTTAAAACTTGAATGATAATAGACTTTTTTTCAAATATATCTCAATATAATATATAATTTAAAATTATATATATATATGTGCTTGGTTTCTATGCTCATTGATATATTTACTTTTATTCTTTCCTTCCTAAACACTTGCAATTGATCTTTTTATGCTTTCACTGTAATGCCTCAAGTGTAATTACCTCTTTAGTGAAACATGGGTTCATATAGAAATGGTATTTTTAATTAAAGTGTCTCTAGCCATACCAAATATGAACAATGGGTTAAATAATAGTGAATCTTTATACAAAAATTTAAAAAGAGCATTTACAGTAATTATATATAGTCAAACTAAATAGAAAGAATATATTGAAAGAATAATACTACATGGGATTTTCTTCAAATAGCCTATGGTTTCTGGGCAGACACTCACATTTTCCCTATGAAATAACACAGAAGTAGGCTTCCATGTAGCTTATTCATAATGTCTTTGTTATAGTTACCCTTCTCCCTTGTCATCCATTCTCCTTTCCCCATGTAGACCTTTCTGCCTCCTTTATTCTATCCCTCTACTTCCATATCTACTATCTTCTCCCTGAAGCCCTATCTGCACTCAGGGATTCTGTCTAGCTTTCTGGGCTCTCTTTCTGGGTCATTGTCTTTTATTGCATTTGCTCTTCATGCATAAAACCATAAAACTTTATCATTTAAGAAGACATAGCTTTTGTCATAGTCAGCCACATGGTACTGGGATGAATCTCCACACCAGGCACAGTTTATGGGAGGAAAGGATTTATTGAAGCTACAAATTTAAGGGAAGTTCCATAATATGAAAGAGGCTGCCCCCTTTTCATAGTTTCATGGAGAGAGAGAGAAAAAAGGAGAGAGAGAGGGAGAGAGAGAGAGAGGGAAAGAAGAGAGAGAGAGAGAGAGAGAGAGAGAGAAGCCATCACCAACACCACACACACAGAACAGCAAATGGGTGGGAGAAGGGATAATTTCTTCCCCTTTATATAGTCTTAGGGTAGGGTCTTGCAACCCTTTCCAAGTCTTAATGGCTTCCTGAGTTTCAGGATTTTTTCTTCCTGCACTGCCCTCTCAGGAAGGGATGTTAATTTCTACCTCTCCTGAGTTTTCTTACATCCTGCCCCCTACTGAGAGACTGCCTTTCTGTGGACATCCTCAGAGACCCACCCAAGATAATTAAAAAGATCAAGTTGACAACAAAACCTAACCATCACTGCTTTCATTAAAGGAATTATTTTAGTTTAACTATATATACATCTTCTAAAGCTGTTTTTGACATGTAGCTCATGCACCTATATACTTTGGGAAGTTTCCTTAGTATCTAAGCAGTGCCTTCCTTGCACAGTTGACTTTCTGTGGCTTTCTATGGCATGTTCTTTATATATTTTTGGAAGGATTTCAAATTTCAACCGAAGCCTCTTCATCTCACTTCTAAACTCTGAATTTTCATACTGCAAAGACATTTACTTAGCTTGGAAACATGTTTCTCCTAAGAACTCCTCATTTGTTTAATTTATCTTCCATGATTATCTGGATTTTTTTTCACTCTCAAACCTTTGAAAAGATGCACTTTTAAAAAATGTTACTATGATCCTTGAGTTTTTGTAAATCAAATTTTGCTTAGAATACAAGGTTTATTTTATTTTCTGTTGCATTCTTTTATCTTAAATCCAGGCTGCCATTAATGCTGTGTCAGTGTGTCCCCATTTCAGAGCACAGGTAGATACAAGTAGATACGAGGTCTTTGGCATGGCTTCAGAGGTTTGCGCTCCTTTCCATCATGACCTGTTTTGTTCATATCTTTGTGTTTCTAAATGGAATGATAATCTCCATATTGTTACACAAGCCGATCTAGAGTAAGTTATGTCATACATTTCTGGACATAGGCTTTTTGACTTCTCGACTTTAAAATTGATTCTCCTTTGTTTCCCCTTGTAATGAATGAAGTGTATAAAGAAGGCTCCAGTTCTCTTTAGTGTCAACATAGACCATTTTATCCTCCTTCCTTTCTAGATCAAGCAATGTCCAGTAATGACAAAACATATCTACTTAAGATACATGTATCCATTCTTCTCTTTGGAATCACTTCCTTGGATCAGCCTTTCCTACTTCCCCTTTCACAGTTAAGAAAGTCTACTGTTTCATTTGAAATATGGGTATTGCTATCACCCAGGACCAAGGTCTTACCTAAGGCTTATTGTGGAAAGGAATGTTTCTAAGCTTTAAATGATTGTCATCTGCATTTATTTCTTGCAGGTAGTTATCCTGTTAATTAAATTTTCTTTCAGAATGTTGACTAGAAACCAACCTCATTGATCAGCAAAACCATCTAAGCTCACTTCTCCTGGGAAGATGTAAATGAATGTCTATTCACCCTAGAAAAGGCACTCATGATATAGCAAAAAAAAAAGGTTCCATCTAAATCTCTTTGGTGAACCAATGAGTTTAGTTGGGTTACTTCCAGGAGCATGGGTGACTCATCGGCGACAGCTGCCTGCTTCAGCAAAAAGGTCCACTCAGTTTAGTTTAGTTATGGGTGAAGACTCAGAAAGCTTCCTCCCTGGGGTCTCTCTACCAAATTAGCTGGTAGAGCCAATAAAGAGTTCCGTCTCCTCAGCAACTGTTTACTGATTATATTTATATTGAAGAGGGGCTTTGTGAGTTTTGTAAGGGTAGTGAAATTCCTGAAACCTGTGAGCCATCTGCCTTCTTCCATGGAGGAGATGGTTTGATTTGGAGAAAACAGCTACCACACCCCCCAAAAAAAATGGCTGCTTTCTTCCTTAGGTCAATCAGTGACACACACTACTGAGTATAATAATTATATGTAAGCCAAGAGGTAAATAATTACTTCTAGAAACAGAACCAGAGAATAAGAACTAAGAAAGAAAAATGGATGTTAGGAATAAAGGTGGATATCCTCTGCTGGATAGATGACTTTTTCATCAGGTTTACAGATGAACTGAGTGTGAGGTAATAAACAGAGAGTAGTACAATTGAAAAAGTGAAAAAAAAAACTTAAAAATTTGGTATCATATTAGATATTGTCATTTCAAAAATTGGAGGAAGCTGGGCATAGTGGTACATGTGTTTAATCCCAGCACTTGGGAGGCAGAGACAGGAGGGTTGCCTTGAGTTCAAGGCCAACCTGAGACTGCATAGTGAATTTCAGGTCGTCTTGGATGAAAATGAGAACTTCCCTTGAAACCCCCCAAAAAAATTAAGTTGGAGGACTTCTGATTTTCTGAGAGCTAATATGTCCATTGAGACCAATGACATTGACATAATGAAAAAAATGGGATGATGCCAGGGAGCAGAAGAATTAAAAGCTTTGCAAGAAATACTAGGCTAGCATCCTGGAAGGCTGCTGAATTATATCAAAGGGACATTACAAATTCCCTTATGAGAGTTCTAAGTTGTTTGAATCTGTGTCCCAGTTGTTTGTAAACCTCAGGCATAGAATTTATCATTTTTTGAAAGTGAACAGAATTGACAAGGTCCTCTACCACACATATTTAAAATGAGCATTCACCCTGGTCTAGCCTGAGAGCAGAGGCCTTTGTCAAAGAAGGAAGTTGAGTTTTCCTGTAACAAAGAATCATTCATCATCTAAAGCCTTCAGAAATTTTGGGAAGATGTACTTTTCCAGAAAAAAATAAAATAAAAGCAGACAATCAAGCCTAACATGATATTCTTTCCCTGAAGGGTATTTCCCAGGAATATTTCTGCATGAACACAAGGAGTCACTCTCCAGTATTCAGGTTTGGCATTCTCGTGACTAGATGTATGTTATAGGTTTCTGCCCAAAATCATCAGAGAAACAAAGCTGTGTTCACGATGATATCTACCACTTTACAATATGTGGTTTGTCTGATCATTAGGGCTGCCAGCATTTGTGCCATTTAAGGAAGGTGTTATCTATCAGATTTCTCTTCTGCAAAATTCTTATCTTTCCATTTGAAATTACTTTGTGAGAAAATACCTTAAGACTGCATTATGTTTGTGAGTAGTTGTTACTTGAATCAACTAATACTATAAAAGTTCAAAGTGATTATCTTTTTAATACCATTATTCCTGCTTCACACAATTTTTGTAATCATAAAGTAGTTTGTTTTTCATTTATTTCTTTGTGCATTTATTCCCATTACTATGTATTTGGGAGGTTTTTTGTTTAATGATTTTTTAGTCATTCTTATCACTGTTTAAATTTATTCATTAGCCAGTGGAAGACTTTGTTGAGTGGACATTTGTATCCTTTTGATGATTTTCTATTCTGTGAACATTTTTTTTACTTCATTGTCATAAGAAGACATTACAGGGCCATTATGTTCATCCACTTCTCAGTCTTAAATCCATTTTTTCATGAACATATGGATTAATTTAATAGATAATGGCATTTACAAATGAACATCTGATGTCTAGTGGTGTTGATTTCCAGTAACTGATTTATCATTAGACAGAACTTGGAATATAAGCATGTCACATATATTTATCAGTATTTATTGAAATCATGTTTATATTTACTTCTGATTCATGGGGAGGAATGCTTTGAAACACTGTCTTCCAGACCTAAAGTGATAATGTATTCATGATTTCACAGCAGCTGTCATACCTGCGCAAGAGCTGCGTAGTATTGTTTTCCTCAATAGGTTGTCATGAATGATGTAGGAGGCAAAAAGAGAAGATATCGATAGAGAAGAGGGAAGAACAGGAAAGAAGAGATGTTCAGTGGAAGTGTAGGGGAGACAAAAGAGTCTTGAGAATGAATTCTAGAATTTTAATAAAGCTTTTTATTTTTATTAAAAATACAACTAAATATTTCCAATTCAAATGTAACAATTTGAGATGCATTCTGAATTTTTGGATTCTATAATGGCAGCTCTCTTCCCTAATCTTGGAACATGGGTCCTGTTTCCTCCGTATGTGTGTGTTCTCCCTGTGCTTTCTCCCCACACATTCCCAGTTCACTGACCTCAGCTCCTCACTAGAGCAATCAGCTCAGTTTGTAAGATCAATGCATAAAGAATTACCAGAGGTACAACTTGCTCAAACAATGGCTGTACCAACCCCAAATCCTGGAAGACCACAATTTCTCATTCTCACGCCTACTGTGCTTTGCTCCAAGCCCTGCCTTACTTGCAGTTTCCTTATCTGTCATCCCCCTCAGGTCTGCATCACAGCAAGCCATCACCCTATTTGGACTTTTTCTTCCTCTGACTCTGGTCTTCATCACTTTTCTTCAAGAACATATTCAGAAGAAAGCAATACTAAGGGAAAATAAACATGATAAAATCTTTTACGTATAAGTTTAATTGGGCTTTTAATTTAATTTAATAGTATTGTTTTACTTAAAGCATTTCTGGAATATAGTTATCTTTAATTGCTAGTGGAGTCTTCCTCTTTCTTTATGAGTGGGACTGATTGTCAGTTGTGTAGGCTCTTACCACCTGCCTTCAGATGAAAGTGATAGTAGGAATAACTCTCTTTAAAAGTGAAGTTTAAGGCTTTTGGAATATACCTCTGTAGCAAAGTTTCTGTTTAATGTGTGGGAGGCCCTGGGTATGATCACCCCTATTAAAAACAAAACAAAACAAAACACAGTTTTAAGGACATTCTGACTTATGCTACACCATGGATGAAATTTAAAAAGTATATGCTTAATGTAATAATCCAATCTCGAATGGATACATTCTTTGTAACTCCACTTATATGAAGTAGCTGGAGTAGTTAAATTTATAGTGATCAAATATTGACTGGTGGCTAATAGAGGCAGTGATAGAAGAGAAGGGGGGTTGATTTCATAGTTTGAAAGCTTCAGTTTTGCAAGATAAATACATCTCCAGAGATAGATGAAAGAGAATTTCACAGTAGTATGAATGATCTCCATACGGTATCCCTAAAAAGGTTAAGGTAGTGAATGTTATGTTATATATATTTCACTATAATTATAAAAAATAGTTACATGATTTCAAAAAGTGGGCCTAAAGTACTTGAAAAATAATCTATTACATGCCAGATCACGGGAATTAGAATCCACAGTCCTCACTGTGAGGACATCTCTTGCCGATCTACATGTTTTAGGTTCCTGTATTGATAATTCTTTCATAACTTGAGGATGGTGTTTAGTGATAGTAGATAAGGTAAGAAAGAAGAAATGAGGCATGAAACAATATCACATTTCGGTCTAGAAATGCAGTTTTCCTTTACCACTTAAAACAGGTAGGAGGATTGCCATGAGTTTGAGGCCACACTGAGACTATCTAGTCAATTCTAGGTCAATCTGGACTAGGGCTAGGGGCTAAAAACAGGCCCTACCTTGAAAAAAAATCACCAAGACAGTACTTGTATTTGTGCAATATTCCTGTGTGAAGGCAATTCATTGAAAATTGCATTTGAAACCATCATGACCTGAATTGCCATCTTCACGTTTTATAATCTTTCAGATTCACACTAAATGTTATCATTTTTCCACATGATAATTGAAGTTGCCAAAAACTTTATTTTCATTTTACTCTACTAAGCTATGCCCATCTGTTTACATCAGAGCCCCTGAGGTGGACCAATGTGAGACTGTCACTCATTATGTTTTGTTCCTTATTTAGTCTGGAGAAGGGGGAGTCTCAGGCAAGCACAGCTTTCATAAGCAGCACTGTTAGTAGTATGGTGAGACCTCCTATCCTCATGAGAAGATCGGTTCCAATAAACTTGCCCAATCAGAATCTAGCATTTCCATATCACTTGTTAAAATTAAAATACTTATTCTTTTACATTATCATAAACATGCCAATTTTAACTTATAAGACATCGGCAATGTTAATGTACAAATGTACATTGAAGATCTCCACCTTTGTCTGACACAAAGAAAACCTTCTGGATCATCCAATAAGACAAGTTCTATGTAGAAACCCTTTGAAGTAAAAGTTATCTTTTCTGGTTTTACTTTTCTTATTTTACTTTTATGATTTTTACTTTTATTTTACTTTTGTTATTACCAGGTGGGTCAGTAGGAACAAGAGAACCTTGTTGCATTTTGAAGGAGTCATCATGGAAGGCCATTGGGTAATCCTAAATTTTGCTGCACTAAATTTTGTCAGAGTCCATGTTATCTCATGGGCTTATCCAGTTAGAGACCCCATTCCATATTATCAAATGTTTGTAATTGCTCCTAATTTTCCTGTGTAATCAGTGGTATTTCTTTTAGTGGAATGATAAAGAAAAATAATAATTCTATTATTCTTTGCCAACACGTGAACTTCTCTGGCTTTACTGGGATGTAGAGATAGACCAGGGAGACAATTTGTGCTAAGGCAGCAGATATATAGGAAAATCAGCCAAGAATGCACATTTGAGTAAAGTGTGGCTTCTAAATTTTTCTAAGAAAAATTAGAAAGGGGTCATTAGTTACTAATGTCACTTTTTGGGCTGTATAGGAGGATAAACATTTAAAGGCACTTGATTAAAAGCCTGCTTACCAAGATCTATCCAACCTCTGCACCCACATACCAACCAAGTTCTACCCTCCCAAGAACCCACATGCTTACCAAACTCTGTCCTTGTCAGCAATCACATGGCACAAGTGACTTTGATCCAGTGTGCCTATAGCAATGGAGGTAGAGCTGGAAAAAAAAGTTTGTGGGCCAGCTAGTCTAGGGAGTAGCTCTAAATCAACAGGGGTGGAAGGAGAGAAGGGACACTTTGAGATCATCATCTGACATCATATGTACTTCATGCCCATACACACATATATACACACACACTTTTTTTTTACAAATATATATCACTTTTTGTGAAGGAGTAGAGTGGGACTTAGGTGGATATGAGAGGGTAATGTGAGGTATATATGACCAAAATGCAATATGTGCATATTAAAATATCAAAAACAAATTTAATAAAAACAGTATATCATTGAAAATAATGCCATTTGCTCTGGTCATATATAGTAGTAACAACAACACCAAAATCACAACAATCCTTGCCATAAGCATTTTTTCATTTATTCCTGTCTTAGATAAGCATTTGTTACTTTTTTCAAAATGAGCTTGGCGTTGGCATGAGAGAATGTATATAAGCTTATTAAGATATCCAACATCCCAAGGTGACCAGAGCAAAAGTGCAAAGGAAGTTTTTTTTTTTTTTTTCTCAGATGGCATGGTTGATCTTCTGTAGTATAACTGGAACCATAATCTAGATATCACTTTGAGTAAACTGCAAAGAGACCTCAGGATTCAAAATACAAACGTTTCATGTACTCTGTTACTTGTAGCTGAAATCACCCTAATCAAAATAACTTGGGTGCCTTTTGATGTGTAGAAAGTTTGTTACTTTTTTCCTCCCCCATTCCTTGAGTTAAAATAAAAGCCTTTTGATAATCATCTATTTTTGAATATTGTTAATAGTGCCAGAGCATGTAGATAATGTTTTGATGATAATAAAACCATTAACATTTGCTTTTGCATTGCCTTTTTTTGTTCTTTGTCAAGAAACAAACAAGTATGTCTAAGAAAACATCTGATCATTTTTCAGTGGATCTAGGAATATGAAATGAACAAAAATAAACTTGATAAGAGAAGAAATATATATCAGGGTCAGTATTCATCCTTTAAAAGTAATCACTACTGGGTTATGCTGAAATGCTAGGAACCTTTCAAGTGGGATTTATGGCATAAAAGTAAGATTTTACCAGAGCCTTTGAAGAAACAAACTTCTCAGACATTCCTACTGTTCTTTCTTTCCAAATATGTATCAGTTTGACTGATAAGAAGGGTCCAGGAGTTGGGGTACTTACCCTGTGGGGCTGAGGCTTTTATTATAAGGAATCAAAGCTATCACATGAGGATGCTCAGTTATGTCCTCTGGAGACTCACAGTTATAACATGCTGTGGTATGTGGCCTCGCTGTCTGAAATGCTTTCTTGTCTATAGGCTGGGCACAGCAGCTGGTTTTCTCCACCTGAACACTCAGCATCTTCATCTTGCTTTTGAGATCTCGACTCTCATCACTCTCCCTACATCACGATGATTTCTGAGATTCAGATAAAAGAGCATGTCTGTAGCCTGGGTGTTTGAGATTCCAGAAGAACAAGCAGTAGCCTATGGAAAAATTGCATCCATCTACCTGCATGTCTTGCTTATACTCCTTATTACACCTTATTATCACAACTAATTCTTTTTCCTATCTTTTTAGAAAAAGAATGAAGTCAATAACTTGATAAGAGGTTTCCTTAGAAAATGAGGCTTTTCTTAATGTTACTTTGTCTTTAAGAACAGAGGTCACTTATTCAGTCCCATTGATCATGTGTATATACACATATTTTATTATTTAAGAAAATATCATAATAGTCATGCCATGCCCTCTTAAGGAAGCTATCATAGTTGATACTTAATGTATATATTCATGAATAGATAGATCTATAGATGATAGATAGGTGATACAGTACCTAAAAGAGAGATAAATATAAATATTATCTTGGAATAGATGCTGCAGATTCATTCTTTTAATTTTCCATTTGTTTGTCTAATTACTTGTTTCTTCTTTTCCTCATGTTTCACATCATTTCTTCAGGACATTTCTGAATACCAATAAATTCATATGCCTTATTCTAGGTACTCTTAGGAATAGTATTATTTTAGAGTATGCTGAGAGAAAAAAAAGCTACTGTATCTGACACTAGAAGCTGCAATTTTATCTTAGTGGAATGTAAAGATTTGGAAAATATTTATTTAATATTTCATATTATTTTTATGTGTTTCTATAATAGAATATATCAGTCAGCTGAAAGAATGATAGGAAAACAGAACTCTTTGGAACTAGAATTACAGTAAATTTAAGAATACTCTCAAACACACTACAGTACTAGAAATTTCACTGAGAAATATCGGAAAAAGGCATTATAACATGCACTGCTAGTCACAGATGCCAGAGCTTGAATATTACTCTGAGATGATTACTTCAGCAACCTCAGAAACCTTGAATCTGTCATCATTAACCCAGTGCCACATCCAACAGGACTAATCCTGGGAAGACGCTGTCTCTTCATTTACCAGCCTCTGATTCAAACATCAGATGTCTGTGTCTGATTACATAGGTCTCACCTTAGCCTGAAGAGAGGATAGTAAAGACAGACCTGCATCTCTAACTTGTGTGCAGAAGGGGACCTTTCATAAAGGTTTCTCCAATGTCAACAGAAGACTTTAACTTAGAACTGCCTAGAATAATAGCAAGTCTCCTCTGGAGCCCCCCAAACATATGAAACTCTTCTTATAAATAAGACAATTTAAATGTACATAAGTTTGGAATAAATCATAATAATAACTATGTTCACATTCTGAATCTAGGTATGATTTTCTCTAATGTGTTTGTTTTATTGTTATATTTTGGCTATTTTTGTCTCCTCCAAACCTCATGTTGAACCCTAAGCCCCAGCATAAAAGTTGGTACCTAATGGGAAATGATTAGCTCATGAGGACTCTTCTCTAATGAAAGATGAATGATTTTTAAAGGAAGAAATCAGATTACTGGCCTTGTTGCACTTCAAACCTTCAGCCATCTGATCACAAAGAAAGAAGGTGTTAATCACATGCCTGTGACTTGATGTTGGTATTACCAGCTCCCAGAACTGTGAAAATACAGCTTCAATATGATCCATCCCTACCTTATCGGAGTGTACAGCGCAAAGAATCAAAAGCAACTTTCTACAGATATACCCGCTTGCCCATGTTCACTACAACATTAAACACAGTCAAACTGTGGAATCACCTGAAATACACATCACCTGAAGAATGGATAAAGAAGAGGTGGGGTATATACACAATGGACTTTTACTCGCCTGTACAAAGGGGTGAATTATTATGTCATTTGCAGAAAATGAGATGAACTGGAGATGAGCATTTGAAGGGAAAGAAGACACACTGAGAACAAATATCATGTGTTTTCACTCTTGTGTGAAAGATAGAAGGGGAAATCAAGTACATAAAACTAAAAATGAAAAAATCCCTAGGGATATAAAAGAGGAATGGGAAGAAGGAAATGAAATAAAAAGAGTGAAAACAATCAAAGTGTATTATCTGCATTTATGAAAATAGCAAAATGAAGCCCCTACACATTTGCAGAGTTAACTAATAAAATTGAATGGGAATTTTTTACTTAACACCTAAAGTCAGAAATTTATCTTTCAGTTTTATTCTGGACAGCCAATGTATAGTACATTCCTCTAAATTGTACATTGCTTCATAATTTCTAGACTAAAGAAGAGAACAACATATCTTTATTATTCTTCTATGAGTCCTGAAGGAAACCTCCACAAACATAATGGTTTTACACAAATTTATTGTCTTACAGTTCTGAAGAAAAATTCTCTGAAAAAAATCTAAAATTCTTTAATGATAAAAGTCCCGAAGAACTAGGAATAGGAGGATCATGTGTGTATGTGAAATAATATATATGTACATATGTGTAATATATATGTAGGTGGGAATGAAATATCAGAACAAACTGGGAATGACCTGTAAAAGTGAAATATAGAAATTAATTGACTAATTGTGAGGATATTTATTATGACCTAACAATTAATTGACAGTACTGCCAAAGGATATTTTTGAAATTCTTGACTTATAACTTATTCTGAAATTAATCTTCCAACTATTGAATCTACCCACTTAAAGGGAAGTGACTAGTTTTCCTGTGCCTTGGTGTACCTTTGGTCTGAACAGCACAGATGAGCAACACGGGAAAGGAATAATTAGAGAAACTGAATGATCTTAAGCTGTGCTCTTTGTTCAGCTTCTAAGTGGCATGGTTTGACTCTCGATTGAGATCAAGCATGCAAACCTGCGAAATGCCTACCCTAGTTTTGAAGAAAACACAGTCATAACAAATGGCCCACAGAGCTGCCACAGACCTGTTGAAGACCACCTGCTTGCTTAGTGTGATTGCATTTGTGAACAAAGTGTGTTCGTGTGTGTGTGTGTGTGTGTGTGTGTGTGTGTGTGTGTGTGTGTGTTGTGAATCAGCAAAGTACAACAGCACTTGGTTCCTTCCTTCAACAAATGTTTAAGGATTATACAAATTAGAATTTCAGTTTCCTTTGCTCATACAATTTTCAACTTATTCATATATCACTGTTTGTGGCTATTCAATAAAAATACCAAAGAATGTCTGCGAGCTGAAGCTCCAACTTCAAAACATCAGAGCAGAGCAGCAGCACTGGCAGATGCAGAGGGTTACCCTTGGTTTCAATGACTCCAAGCGTCAGCTTTCTTTCCTTTCCTCAGGCTCTGCTAATACACACAGCCAGCCCTCTCTTGGGTCACTCCAGTGGTTTGTTTTCCTTTCTCTCAGGCTCTACTATAGCAAGAGGTTCCCCACTCTTGAATAACTCTAAGGGTTATGTCTTTCTTCCCATAGGCTCTGCTATTAAAAGCAGCTAACCCACTCTTGGGTAAATGACACCGAGGGTTTGTTTCTTGTCCCTCAAGCTCTCCTAGATTCAGCTTGCTCACTCCTGGATAGATGACTCTAAGGGTTAGTTTCTGTAGTTTCAAGGCTGTCCCCCTGTCAGGCATATGTATTATGCAATGTATAATTATATATATATATATATATATATATATATATATATATATATATATATATAGGTATAATTAAAGTTGAATATAGCTATAATCATACTCTGAATTAGGAAAAAGTGACAATTTTGTGTTTGTTTACTAGCTAAGAATTCCACTGATTTTTTTTGTTCACAAAACAATTTTTTATTTGTGTGTGTGCATGTGTGTGTCTGTACACTTGTCACAGTGTGTGTGTGGAGGTCAGAGGTCAACTTTGAAGTATCTATGCTCCACCTTCTTTGAGACGGGGTCTCTTTCCAGGGCAAAAGAATTGCCACACTGAAAAAGTAGTGTGACCCCAACTGGTCCAGAAGCCAGGGATTCTCCTGGCTCCACTTTCATTGTTTTGGGCATTTTATGATCACAGATGCATGTGTCAAATTATGTCTGGCTTTACATGGGTGCTGGAGAATTGAGCCAAATCTGGTAGACTTTGCAAGTAACTGATGAACTGCTGAGCCAAATGTTCTGGAGGAGATGAACTGCTGGGACATGTGACAATTACAACATCCTGAGTTTTTAAATATTTGGGATTTGTGCACCACCTTGAGGGAATGTGTTAGGGTGGGAGTCAAGACCAAAAGCTGAAGGAAAAACACCATTTGAGTAACTGTCAGACCTGCAAATTCAACATCTCTGACTGTGGAACGTTTGCCTAGAAACATGTCGTCTAAAAGTACAAACTTCAGAGGAAGCTGAAGCGTCTTCAAGGTGACACTGCTCCCCTTATGTTTGTCCATCTGGCTTACTGTTCTTTCCTTTTTTTCTGTTGGACTATAGCCTAGAGAAAGCGATCTTGATACCATTTCTCTAATGGTCACTTTCCGATTAGCTCTATTAAGCAATTCATGTTATAATCTGGCATTTACATTCCTCATTCTCTAGGGTCTGTGGATCTTACATTGTTGTTAGAAAACAGAGTTTCTATCAATAAGCTGTCTTTTGAAAGATGGTAGCAATCTATAAAGATGTGTTTGGAGGAAAAATGTGGTATGTAAGAGATAACTAATAATATAGGCCAGATAAAATGTTTCTGGATCTTTCTGATAGCTGGGCCGATTCCACAGTGTAATTTACTTGTATGCCATGATAACACAATTTAAAAGCATCTGTGTTGTACAAAACGTAAATCTTATGTCTACAGAAACTCTGATTAACAGTGAGGTTACATCCCCCAACATATAGAGTTCATTGGACAAATGGTAAGTCGAGAATACACAACACAGCTAACTTATCAAAGCTCACAGTATAGCCTTGCCTTTCTTAAACCAACCTGTATCACTTATTTACATTAACCTACAGCAGGAAGTAAACATTTATTAGAGTTTAGGGTGTCTCATACAGATTCATTAAATATTAAGATGAATACTTATGTGGGTAAAATTCTCCATCCCCCCAAATTTGAGTCTATAAACACAATAACAGTTACATGGCAACCACCTGTATTTTTAGTTTACCTGTTTTAGCATCTTTAAATATGAAAATGGTTTGAATGACTTTTATTTTGAAATTTCATGGAAAAAATAGAATGAATGAGAGTTTAAGGATACATGACCCAATTCCGTTTTCCCATGGTGCTTCGTCTCTCTAAATCAGAAGGCAAAGGTATGCAGACTGGCAGAGTCTGACTTAGCAGACCCATGCTAAACTCTGCATTTGTGTATTTGAAAATATCTTATTTACTTTATCAAATGGGGGTATTGGGACAGAGAGGCAAGAGTCCTTATTTGTTTTTATAGATAAAATATTTATTTCTACTGACTTGAAAAAATGATATGCATAATCAGAATCTCTTTGAAATGTAATAGACCAAAAATAGTGAAGTCAACAAATCTTTTCAACTTAAGTAGGTGTGGTTAAATCACTCCAAACACGTATGTGTTTCAGGACACAAATTCATCACCAGAACAGGGGGATTCTGGTCTTATTCTATTTCTGTCTCTAAGTCACTGATTGACTAGATATGATGGTTAGGTTTTGTTGTCAACTTGATCTTTTTAATTATCTTGGGTAGGTCTCTGAGGATGTTTGCAGGAAGGCAGCCTCTCATGGGGACAGGATGTAAACAAGTTCAAAGAAGTTAGAACTAAACACCCTTTCCTGTATGGGCAGTGCAGGAAGAAAATTCCAGAGACTCAGGAAGCCATTAAGTCTGGGAAAGGGATGAAAGACCCCAACCTAAGGCTATATAAAGGGGAAGAAATTCTCTCCTTGCCTCCCTGCGTATAGGCTGCTAGTGCTTGTTCCTAACTTGCACTCACATCCTGTTCTCCTACCCTTCCTGGACATCAGAAACCCAGTTTCCCCTGCCTCACATCGTGGACTGAAGAGCAGCTGCTCCCAAGGGAGCCATCAGGCCCTCTGGGCTGGATTGGGGCTGCTGAGGCTTCCAGCCACGTGGACTGAACAACTACTGGTTTCTTCACCTGTGGGCCTGCAGACTGCTATTGTTGGACTGTCATAAGCTACCCCAATAAATTCCCTTTTAATACAATCCATTCTGTCAACTCTGTTTCCTCTAGAGCACCCTGACTAATACACTAGGCATATGCCATCTAACCATCATATTAGATTATGAAATATAAGGAAGTTATTTTCAGATTCTCTATCTTCTTTCCAGCTTATAATTATTAGTACCAGTCAACATTAGCCTCTAATTTTTTGATCTATGTATTTACACTAGGGCTGCTTGCATCATCATAGGTGGGAGGCTGTTTACTGAGGAGTGGGCTATCCTCTAGTGGAACACCACTGAAGATTATAACTTCCCTTCTCTTAGCAATCATCCATTTCCACTCTTTAATCTGGAGTTGTGGGGTCTCATGGACCTTTCCCTCAAACATGAGGAAATATGGATAGGCTCAACCATATTCAGGAAAACAAGTCTGCAGAAAGATAGCATCTAGCTCTTTTGTGGATAACCAATACTGTACTCTAGCTGCTGAAATCACAGGACTTGAACTGGAATTATACCTTGCTTGGTGCTCATGTGAACATTGGGACTAACTTAACCTTATGGATCTTTTGTTTTCTCAGCTATGAAACTTGAACACCTTATTATAATTGAGAAAATTAAATGAAGCCAATGCAAATGACTAATTAGTTTTTAATATCTTGACAGTTGCTACTATTAGCTATTTTATAGTATGTAGCTCAATGGGGACTTGCATGAGAACATTCTTATGTTTTGATCCTAAATACGGATATTGGGGAGTAGAATCTCAGAGATAAAATGTAATTTTCATTATACAATTAACACACACTACTAACTTGTTATGCAGGTACTACTGTTAACCTTGATGACCAGAAGTAATGTTTACCCAGTTCCCATATTGTACAGTGACTTTCTCTTCTGGCCAAGATTTTATACTGTGCTTTGGAAAAGAGATCAAAACACACACCCTATAAATATGGGGTAAGTAGCTATACCCCATTTTCTTGAGGCCAAAATATTTTTCATTCATTTAGAAGTCTCATACCTGAGGGGTTTGTTACTTATTTAATGATTTATATTGTGCACAGATCCCTATTGTTTAATTTAAACTATTCTGTTTGATGAATATAGCCCTGTTTGTGTCTTTACCCACTAACAACTAAAGGACATTTTGGTTGATGTCTGGTAATTATGAGCAAAGATGCTTTAAACATCCATATATTACCCATTGTAATTACCAGTTATGACTGTTGGATTGCAGGCTATGAGTATATTGATATATGTAAGAAAATTTAAATCAGTTCTACACAGATACTGTACACTTTCACATTTTATATCAAATGAAAATAAAAGCTTATCATATCTGTTTACTCACAGACACATTTTTCAGTAAAAACTTTAATGATTTATAGTAGTACTAAATAAGGATAATTTAAATTAATTATATCAATCTGTATTTAAAAGCCATTTTATAATTCAATTGGTTATTCTGTTTTTAACCATATATCCTCAAAGATAAATGTAAATCATATTTCAAATATTACTGTATTGATTCTCATAGTGAAATGAATATATAAACATATCGTCAATTCCTTTTATTTGTTTCTATGATATAAATGCCATTAAGTTTACAAACACATATAAACACACCACATGTCCATTTAAATGTATATATGTGTGTGAGTGAAAATTTGAGAAGCCTAAATAAAAAGATAAATATAAATAAGTAGAATTTATTCTCATTGAAAACCAAATAAAGAAAAAATTTTAAAAATAATAGAATATCCAGATGTTTCTCTCTCTCTTTCTCTCTCTCTCTCTCTCTCTCTCTCTCACACACACACACACACACACACACACACACACACACATATATATATATATATATATATTTCAGTTTTGAAGGCACATTAATTCAGTATAGAAATTGCCATTGTTTTTAGTTTTGTTGTTATATATGAAAAATTTCAATAGCCTACATTATCATTTTGATGACAAGTTGGCTTCACTTCTTGTCCTTGAATTTGTCATGCAGCATGAGCTTGAAAGTACAGCCTTTTGTTTGTCACTAATTTTAGAAAATAGCATTCATCATTTCTTCAAAATTTTTTCTATTTCATTTCTTTTACTTTCTCTTAGACTTATATACATTGTTTTCATTCTTCAGACAACATATGGATATTCTGTTATTTTTGTATATTTTCTTTATTTGCTTTTCAATGTGAATAAATTCTACTTATTTATACTTCGGCTTTTTAACCTTTCACTCAGTTGTGTTGAGTGTACTGATTAGACTATGCAAAGCATATTTGTTTACTTTCTAAGATCAGCATTCAAAATATTAGTTTATATTCTGACACTTTCAAACATACTTGATTTTGTCAATCTTTCCTCCCCATCTCCTCATCCTCCTGCTCATCCACCTTTGTCATGTAACATGAGTTACCACACACCCTCCTCACAATCTCTTTTACTCCTTTTGTGTCCTCTCTACCTGCGTGGTTACATTCACATTTATATCCAATTAAAAAGCTAGGATCTGCATATACGAGAGATGTGTTATTTCTCTTTATGAGTCTGGGTAACCTCATTAAATGCAATAATGTCTAGTTCCATTTTTTTTTTTTTTTTTTGGCTTTTCGAGGTAGGGTCTCCCTCTAGCCCAGGCTGACCTGGAATTCATTATGTAGTCTCAAGGTGGCCTCAAACTCACATCAATCCTCCCACCTCAGCCTCCCCCAGTGCTGGGACTAAAGGTGTGTGCCACCACACTGGGCTTCCAGTACTATCCAATTTTCTACAAATTTCATAATTCCAATCATTCCATGGCTAAATGGAATTTAATTATGTATATGTAACTCAGCATTATTATTATTTCATCTCCTGTGTACAGCTAAACTGATTCAATGTATTTGATAACATGAATAGAACAGCAATAAAAATGGATGTGCAAGTATCTCTGTGATAGATTATTGGTTCTGTTTGTATATGTTCAAGGGTGGCATTTCCAGAATATTTGATATATGTATTGGTACATTTCCATACTGATTTCCATAATGTCTGTACCAGTTTACATTCCCAATAGTAGTAAATAAAAGTTTCCCTTGCCCCATATTCTTAATAGTATTTGTTCATTGTTTTCTTGATGAATGTCCATTCAGACTGAGGTGATATGGAACCTCAAATGCACTTTAATTTGTACTTCCCAGATTATTAAATGTATCAAACACCCTTTGAAATACTTCTTAGCTATATGTACTTCTTTTGAGAACTGACAGTTTACTTCCTTGGTGCATAGACGGATTACCCTTTGTTTTTTGGTGTTCAATTTTGAACCATCTCTGAGCCTTTGATTTCAAGAATTTCTGTGATTCTTCTGAACTTCTCTGTGTTCATGCTATTCAGATGGTCTTATATGTTTTATATCTTTTCCACAGAGCTTACAAATTCCAATCAAAGTTATATATGACGTTTACTTCTAATTATGGCTTTCTACATATGTCATTTTTCTTAAAGTATTTTTGTATTGTTACAATGTTGTATAGTGTCACAGGTCCTCTGTTAAGTTGGCACTAAGTGTGAGAATTTATTTTAACTTGTTCTAAAGCTGGACAATGCACATGAGGATCAGATGTTCATTTTTCTTCTTGTGACCTTATTTTTCTCTCCTTTTATGGCTTTGGGGTTGTTTCCTTTATACTTCTCTACAGTTTGATTGTACCTTCTGCAGTTTGTCCAGGTCTAATCTTTTTTTTTTTCAGGATAGGGTCTCATTTTAGCCCATTCTGACCTGGAATTCACTCTGTAGTCTTGGGCTGGCATCCAAAACCCATGGTGATCCTCCAAACTCAGCCTCCTCAGTGATGGGATTAAAGACGTGTGCCATCACACCTATCACTGATATAATCATTTTTGCATGCTTGATATCACAGTGTGAGTATTCAGGAATTATTTATCCAGTTTACCTTTTGTAAGTATGGCATTACTTGCTCTAGATTCTCTACACACCTCAGTTGAACCCAGAGGTCTCTTACATTTTAAGCATGCTCCTTAGATAACACTAAGATCAAGATCTTATTCACCTAACCAAGGAGTTTATCATTAGTGTCCTTCTCAAAGCATCTGAGTAATATTTTGACTTGAAAACACTTGAAAAAACATGCCTTGTTACTCAAAAGTAGCATGTCTAATTCCAAAGTTCTCATATAATCTCAAATTCTCATTTCTAAGCAGTATACTCCTTTAACTTTGATACAAAGCTTTTAAATTATTTCAATAAGTATTTGTAAATATTAAGAAGAGTAGAAAGCATATAGTGTGCTTGGTACCTTCCCAAGGCATTTCACAGTCGTGTATACTGAGTTTCATAGATTTTAGCAATGAGAGACAATTTGTATAGATAATGGAAACAGTAACCATTTCCTCATTATACCTCAACTTCATAACAGCCATTATAATATTTCCAGAAAATCATATTTAAACAAGAGGGGAAGATCTGCTTCTACTCTCCAGAGGCTAAGCACATTTCTATATTATTAACATCTTTCTTATATCTCTACTCTAAATTTCAGAGTTTCATTCTTTCCCAACAAATGTTCTAACTTTGGCATAAGGTTGAAAGGTTGGATATGTAATTGGTTTTATTATTTAGCCATCTGCAGGCTTAGCCTTTAAATTTTATTTTCAGGAATTTAAATCCTGTAGCTAAAGGTAATAAGATTTTCTTGTAACAAAATCATAAAGCTTTTGAGTCCCTTTAGCAGTACTTGAACTGGGAATTTAAAGCCCTAGGCTCATAATTTCATTGCCAGATCTCCAATGAATTTAATAGCAACAAATTGAACAACACTATATACTTGTTTTCACCTAAGACTTGCTAGTAGTAAGTATTTCTGTAGATATTTGATTATCAATGTCAACAAATGATCATACAATTAGCTGTTTGGCCCTTACCTGCTGTAGACTAATGGTATTTTATTTCCCAATACTTACAGATTAAATTAAAGGCTTTAAGTCTAATCACATCAAAGAACCATTTCCAGATAACCCATAATCAATTCTGAGAATTTATCCTTAAAATCTTTACCTCAGAAATGATTTCCAGTACTGACTTTATATTAGTCAGAGCTCTCTCAGAAATAGAACAAGTATAAATGATGCAATACAATACCTCCATTATCATAGTTCAATCACATGCATTTGCAGGAACCAATATGGTAGTCTTGGTTTTTTTCCTTCTACTTCTAGTTATGAATCTAAAAACACAAAACAAATGGATAAAGTTGCAGACATATTTGAAGTTTGGGAGAGCAGTCACAATGGTATTTTGCAAGGAAAGTGCTGATCCATTAACCCTCTCTGGAATCTGGATTGGTCTTTGTTGGCTGGCCACTTTCCATCTGTAAGTTTCCAGAAGCTCTACTGGAGAGGACTTGCAAAAGAATTTGGAGATTTGGCCGTACAACTCTTTGTCCCAGGGTTTAAGAGATGGTAAATAGATTCCATGTGGTAGAATTGTCATCACTGAATCTCACAACATCAAGATGAGAAATAGATTCCATGTGGTAGAATTGGCATCACTGAACCTCACAACCTCAAGATGAGATGGGTGAATTGTTCTATATTATTTCAACAGGCCCTCATGTACACTAATATTCTGATACCCCATAAACATTCACTCCAACTTCCGTAAACTGTGTAGTTTGTATGTTTATGAATGCAAATGTGCATGTATTTACATGTAATAAGTGAAGAAGTAATATATAAACATAGGTAACCTGGGAAATGTAGTTCAAATTAATGAACCTACACACTAAAAGGACACTGCATCATCCTAATTACACCAATATTTCACTTGTCTTATGCTATTATTCTCCATATTATTTTGAACACCAGCAAATAATGTAGGTAAACAGTCTGCCTTTCTAGTCTCTGCCCTCTCTGTGATGTCCCAACCATACTTTTCTCAAGAGAGAATTCATTGCTGACAAATTTGTTGAGAAAGATTCTTGTCTTCTTCTCCTTTTAAAGAAAGTTTAGTTTCCCTTTCAGATCAAACTTGTCGTTGAGCAGAATATATTCACTCATCTGATAAATATTTATGGAATACTTTTCATGTGTAAGCACTGCTAAGTATTTTCAAATCTAGTATTTCTTTTTTCCTATTAAAGCTGAAGAACAGTCCTAATCCTCCAACATGTGGGCATTTTCTTAAACCACCTGGTATCCACTTAAGTTAGACAGTCAAGAAGTCACTGCAGAGAGCATGCAGATAATAAGGCAGTCAGGGACTGAGTTCTGGAGGACCATATAATATTTTTTTAATTTCTGGGAAGTTATATTCTGACTAGAGTCGTGCTTCACACATTCTAAGTATCTAAGATTCCTTATTTTTTACATTTATATTAGCATTTTTTTCTTATTCCCATTCATCCTCTTTTCCCCTGTGAAAAAAGCTTCAAAACACACATTTAAATTTTTATAAAGCACTGGCTTTATTACATCTATATATCCTCTTTCTGCATGTCAAACACACTCGGTGGCTATGAAGATTTTACGTGAACATTAAAGCAAGGCTGTGGCTTATTAATTATATAGCTTATATATGAAGGGAATGCTTTCTTTGTAGAAGTAAAGAGGGGTGGGGAAGGAGGGATTTTCTCCTCTGCTGTTTTCAGAGGTTAACCTGAAGGCTATTAACTTACAAAGTCCTCTGATGATCATCCTCCTCCCAGGCAGGAAAGGGGAGGGTTGACTTTTTGCTATACCAGTTAAATCAATTACATTTTCTTCCCCATTGAGTTGTGGTAAAATTAATTTTACTGACAAATGAAGTAAGTAGCCATTTATCTATTATGGATTTAAAGCATGGATTTAGCCAGGCATCATAACAGACTTTTTATCTCAGCACTGAGGAGGTAAAGTAGGAAGATCACCTTGAGTTTGGGGTCAGCCTGGGGCTACAGAGTGAGGTCCATATCACCTTGAGCTAGTGATAGCCTCAAGATAAAATGGATTTAGCATTTTGAAATGCACCATTCAACCCACTATATCTAGTTAGTAAGTAGAATGCCTAATATGCTGCCTCATGCATATCTGGGCTATGAAGGTCTGTTCTTGACATACTTAAGACACTATATGCACTTGCTGAGGTAAAGAGCTACATGACATCACAAAGGCAGAGATAATCAGTCAAATTTCCCCTGAAGGAAACTCGGCCTATACTACAGGGTTTTATTAGTTTAGGATAAATTAACTCAGCAAAACATGTTTTTGCATAATTTATTAGTCTACAAGGAAGCAAGAGGCAAATAGCCCTGGGAATAAAACTTCATGGTGATGCTGCCTGTCTAGATTATGACAGCATGGGCAATTTCTCTGGACATGAATTTAGCTATAATGGTAAGTACTCAGTAGATAACAAGGTGTGTGATCATGAGAACTCATGGAATCCCTTTTTGAAATGCAACTCTGTTTAGCTTTGAAGAGGAATATGCAAACTGGTAAGCAGCGATAACTCTCCTATCACTCAGCAGTCAATCTAGATGCATTGTACATGTACAAGCTTTTGTTTCTGCAATGAATTTAGTGACAGTGACTAAATAAGTATCCCTATACACATAGGGATTGGGGTTTAATTGAAGAAGCAATGTTTACAAAGAATTGCATCATCAGAAACAATAGAGATTGAGGCCCCAAATAAAAAAAGTCTACCAAAGAATTGCATTTCATTTTAATTCAAACAATATTTTTTTTTAAAAAAAATGTTTACATTACCTGTCAATATTTAAAAATAAGGCTTAAATAAAATCTATATTCCCTCCAAAAAGTAGCAAATGAAATCACAGATTAAAAGATCTGTCAAAGCAGAAACCATGTTCCCATTTAGTAGTATTTACCTCTTTTCAATGACATCATATAGATTCATCTTAATATTTTGCAAGTCATCATATTCTACTAATTCTGTTTTGTGGTATCTGTTTTACTACCTGTCTTGTCTCTGCAAGTATCTGATTTTACAATTTTCATTAGGCAAAAGCTGCCATGAGTTTATTAGAATGTATTTTAGGGTTTCAGAGAGCAGGTAGTACTCCTGGCTGGTGGAGTACCCTTCTGGTGGAGTACTACCTGTTCTCTGAAACCCTAAAAGAAATACAAATGATTAATAAGTATGAGAAAATATTTTGAATTTACAAAAAATAAAAGTTTTTTTAAATGATCACTTATCAAAATATATAAACATTAGTAAGTAATATTTTAATTCCAAGGGATTGGCAATACTATGTGGAAATTAGATTTCAAATGCCATTGAAGGATGGTTGAGCAGTCTGTTAAGACACATAGTGTGGTAGTTTGAAAATATGGCCCTGTTGACCCAATCTAGAATTTTGAGTCTACAGTGGGCAGCAAACTACTTGGGAACTAATGTCACTAGGTGTGCATCCTGGAATCTAGCCCTAAGGTGTGTTTGGGGGGATCTGAATCCATCCCAAAGGTGTGTGTGGAGAGAAGTTTGAGCCCTGGTTTTAGTTATTTAGTTATATATGCTGATGTTATTTTTTTTTAACTGTGTTGCCTGCCAGAGTGAACCCGCTTCTTCCATCACTGATGAAACTTCCATTGGATCTATAAGCCTAAATAAACCTCTTTCTCTCATAAGCTGTATCTGGTTGGATGCTGATCCCAGCAACATGGAGCTGACTAAAATAGTTAATTTGAGTACTGAGAGAGAGGGGTGGTGATTTTAATGAATATGACCATATGGATTTTGGTCTTTTGGAACTTTTGTACTGGAGGAATATGGGAGGACTTGCTACTTGGGACTAGAGAAGCATCACAATATGGTAAACCAACATTTATGGGTTATACTGGTAAGAGTTTAAAAATGATAAATGAAGAGGGAAATGTATTTGGAGATTTGGCTCACTAACTTTCAAAGGGTAAGAAGAGACAGCAAGCAGAGAATGGTTTTGGAACTGGCCTACTGCCATAAAGGCTGGTTGTATTCTGTCTGTGGCAGAGTTCTCAATGGGCAAGAACAACTCCATGTTGATACTCTGTATGATGTCTTGCATCTAGAGGAACCTAGACCTGCTTGATGGAAAGAAGTGTCACTTGCCAGACCCCGCCCCTCCCCTTATCAGCAACTGTGACACAGAATGAAAGTGTTTCCATGGCTATTGCTTAATGCATTCTTCTGTAATTAACCACTTGCTTGCTGGAGCCAGGTATATGTGGGTGGGGGGTGGATCTTGAATAGTTCCAGTTCTGCTGAAATTAACTCTTGCCTTTGTCAGGTTGTAATTATTGAACTATCACGTTGTAAAAAGAAACCTTATGGTTTTTCTATATAAATATGAACCATAGAAATGAACTCATGGCTACACTTAGGCTCCTGAGTCCCAGGTGTAGTCACCATCTGGCTAATAAAGACTCCTTCCTTATTGCCATTTGGTGTCTGAATGGTCTTCCCTGGGGTTTCCTGCTTATATGTAATTACATTTTGCTGTCATGTCTGTGATCTCCAAGAGTTCTGAGACCCCCTGATCTTTAGGGACAGTTCTCCCAAGATCTTAAGGGGAGGTGCCACCTGAGATGTTCCAGGTGCCCCAGAACTTTCCTGACACTGCTTGAAGTCATATAAGGACTCTTCTGGGAAAAAAAAAAAAAAACCTATGGAGGTGAGTCTGTTTTGAGTTAACTCGCTGGTGGCATTGTTCAGGGGGTCAGACGTGACCTTAAACCTCATGTTGAGAGGGCTGTGTGAGACATCTCCAACTCATTGTTTTGATCTGGAATTGTTGGACTATGGCCACTGTGTGTGTGTGTGATGTGTATGTGTTGACACTCTGTCTGAATTCTGAATTGCCATCTCACTCCTTTGTTGAAAAGTGTCAGCAAGCTTCCCTAAGACAACTTTGATTTCCATGCTTAAGCTCTTCAAAGATGGCTTTGTAGATAGATCTGCTTACAGCATTTCTTTTTCCCCAGGAAACCTCAGGACTTACTGTGAATTGGAATGGCTGTCCCTAGAGGTTGTTTGGCTGATTGAGGGAACATTAGATGCCCAAATGGTGTGTGCCATTTGGAAGGCAGTGACCAGCAACCAAAGATTCCATGGTCAATTTCCCTACATTAACTGCTGGTTAATTTTAATTCTACACCCCCCACATTGTCTCAAAAGTTGCTCGCTTTCTCTCGGCTCTCATGTTCTTTTAGCCCAGGCAACAGTGGGGAAGAAAACAAAAGTAAAGCCAATTCTCTGGGCACCATCAGAAGAGGGTGATCTTCCCCTGCCTTATGCACCCAACTAACTCCTGCCCAGACTCAAGAATAAGGGAATTTCTGGGAGGGGGTAGCTGGACTTTTATACTCTAGACTTCACCAATTCTCTACATGCATGGGATAAATCTGTGTATGATGAGGCAAGGCAAGCACTCAGAGAGGCTAAGGCTGTGACTTTCCTCACTGTCCCATTATTGTGGTCAGCTTTCTAGTTTCTGCACAGAAAGAACCCAAACAAAAGCAGCTTCTGTAGGAATGGGTTTATTTGGTTTATGGACTCCAGGGGAGACTCCGTCCTGTCAGGGAAAATGATGGCATGAGCAGAGGGGTGGACATCACCTCCACAACAGCACTGCAAAGAGTGGCAGGATGGTGTGCCAAACACTGGCAATGGGAAGCTGGTTTATAAAATCCATAAGCGAGGTTGTAAAATCCAAACTGCCATCAGCTGAGGATCACCTACCCCAAACACATTCATTTGTTTGTGGGTTCACCTGGATCAAACTATGACACCCATATTAGGAATGGATCTCTTTATGGAAAAGTGCAGTTGCTTGGGGAAGCACAAGCTGCTCTTCTCCTTCCTTTCAGGGAAGCTCTGACAATCCCTGATACCTCATACTCCTCAAGTCCATGTATAGTGTATGTTCCTTTCTCCGTTAGTGATCTCTATAATTGGAAATATCAAAACCTGCCTTTTTCTGGGATAACACAGGCATTGATCAGTCTCTTGAGACAGTTCTTTTATATTCACCAATATTGTTAACAGTTCCTGGCTACACTATTCATAGCAAAAGAATGAGATCAAATTAAATTGGAGAGCAAAAATATCACTCTTGGGCCAAGGGATGCCTCACTCCCAGACAGTGAGGATCACGTACAATGCATATTTCTCTCAAGGATACCTGACTCGGAACACAACTCCAAGGAAGGTGAGGAGCATCTGGGCAACTTTTGCCAAATTCTTTTATGAGGGATGAAAGCACCAGCTAAAAAACCCACCAATTTACTGAGGGTAAGTGACATGATTCAAGTGCCCCACGAATCACCTGATGGGTTCCTGGAGTTTCTCAGAAAGGGTTACCAGGTTTTCACCCCCCCCCCTTGGACACAGACACCACAGAAAATCAGGGAGCTATATGGATTTCCTTTGTCATGCAGTTGGCCTCAGATATTAGAAGAAAATTGTAGAAATTGGAAGGATTTGAAGGCATGAACAGGTCTCAGTTTTTAGAAATTACCCAAAAAAGTTTATAACTATAGAGATTAAGCAAAAGAGAGGCAATGTAAGAAATTAACTAAGGGAATAGTTGTAGCTTTTAGGGAAGCAGATGATAGAGGGCCGAGAAACAAAATTTCAAGACAGAACTCTAAATCTACCAATGACTGTAATCCCACCAGCCACCGACTTTGCCTTAACTACAAAGTGCCACACGATGAGCGTGCTCTCTAGATTGCACCATGTTTTAAATAATTCCTAACCAGATTTGTGGAGAGATTACTGGTTATTCTTAGACCCCAAACCCCCCTACAATGTAGGAATGGGATTAAAACATACCCCAAAACAGTCCAACACAAAAACAGGTTGTAGCTAGAACAGCCCTAGAATCACCCAGGGGATTTACAGAGACAAGGATCATGCATTATGATTCCAGATTATGATCTTAAACACTCAGTCTACAAAGCAGCCTGTTGTAGTAACCTTCATACAGATCCTACCCTTAGGGAAAGAATTGTCATACCCCTGACTCAAACTTGGCTCTCCTGTAGTAATGGATTGACTAAATGTATTGCCTCTTAATTAATATAAGGACAAACAGCTAAGACTCTCTGTATGTTGGTGTATATTGTATCCCAGATATATGCATATAATGAGGAGGTGGGAAGAGAGCATTTCCATTTAACTGAAAGCTCCCACAGGACTAAATGATCTGCAGTATTGGTCCCCCTCCTAGTAGGGGCAGGAATAGCTGGGTCATCTGTAGTCAGCACCTATGCCCTTATAATTGGAGATGAAAATTTTATAGAATTTGAATTCTCAGATAGATACTGATAAAGGTCATTTAGATGACTCTCCCTCTCATGTTGAGATCCAAGTAGACTCCCTAGCTGAAGTAGTTTTACACAATTGCAGAGGACTTGATTCACTGTATTTTAAGCAATGGGGATTATGTATGGCTTTGGAACAACCTCCTGTTTCTATACAAATCAATCTGGTATAATTAGAGAAATTCTGACTATGGTAAGGAATAACCTAAAAGAAAAAGATGAGACAAGAAGTTAATAACTGGTGGCAGTCCTTATTCTCCTGGTCATCATGGCTGGTCTCCCTGCAGTAAATGGGCCATTGGTTTTGCTATTGATAGGTCTTTCTGTAGGGCACTGTCTAATTAATTGCCTGATTAATTACATACAGAGATGTATAAATACTATAAATATCCTTATCTTACAGGGAAGCTATAACCCTATACTCACTGAAGATGAGTCTACAATTTGACTCATATACATAGAACCAGTGGGGAATGTGGCAGAGCTCTCAAAGGGCAAGAACAACTCCATTTTGTTACTCTGTATGACTTCTTGTGTCTAGAGGAAACTAGACATGTTTGAGGGAGAGAAGTGTCACTTGCCAGACCCTTCCCCCACCCCCATTATCAGCAACAGAGACTCAAGACCAAAGATTTTCACCAGCTATTTTGCTTAATGCACTCTTCTGCTTCTGTAACTAACTGCTTCCTTGCTTACCAGTGGTGGGGGCAGATTTTGAAAAGTTCTTGTTCTTCTGAAATTAACTCTTGCTTTTGTAAGTTTGTAATTACTGAACTATGAAATTATAAAATGAAATCTTACGGTTTTTCTGTATCAATATGGGCCCTAGGAATGAGCCCAAAGCTGCACTTAAGCTCCTGAGTCCTAGGTGTAGTCACCAGCAGCCTAATAAAGATTCTTTCCATTCTGCCATTTTTATGTCTAAGTGGTCTTCCCTGGGCTCTCCCACTGATAAACTGTTACATGTCTATTCCCAGAGAGTTTGATCAAGGTTGAACTTGAATGTATTGGACTAGTTTGCTTGGGATAAGGTATAGAAGTGAAAGATAAATGATTTAACGTTGGAAAAATTCAAATAAAATTCAAACTTTAAAATTACTGGCAAGAGACTGATTTCATGTTGCTGAGGCTGTGGTTGTTAAACTGATAGTCACCACTGAGGGTGTGCCAACTCTTTTGCATTGAAACATTGAAAATGCCTGAGGGTAAGGTCCACCCAGGAAAGGTTGAATGAGTTGGAATTCATGCACTTTTATGAGGCTGTGACTTAGAGGAAAAATTCTAACCTGCTCTTCAAGGCCAAGATCATTTCCTCCCTGGATTAACAAATTGGTTGTACCACTGCAACCTGATATTGGTTTTCACAAAGGCTTACATAGAGAGCTATTGGCTTGGATGAAAGTTTTCCAACAACTTCTCAACCCAGCAGATGGGGTTGAGAATTAGAAAATACAGAGACTATAATCACTGGTTATGGATGTTGGACTTGAAGTACCTGTGTTTGATGTTTACCTGAAGGTTATTAATTTTTTATTGGTCCAGTCCCTCTGTGCTATGTGGTTTTGCAATGGAAATGTTTACTACGTGCCATTATGTTTTGGAGGTATGTAACTTGTTTTCATTTTATAGAACTCACAGTTAAGAGACAGTCTTGAATTTCAGATGAGACTTGGGACTTTTGTACAATTATACAGTTGGTAAAATTTTATTATACAGTTGGTATACTGGGATCTTTGATGTTGATCTGCATTCAATTTACATTGTGTGATGAGCATGAGTCTATATGACCAGGGGCAGAATGTGTTCATTTGAATCTATGGCCCCAACACGTAGGTTTAAATTTTAAGTCTTCAGTGTACAGAGCCCTACTGTGGAAGAGGTATCACTTGGACAGAATCCCAAAGTCCAACCCTAAGGTGTTTTTGAGGGTATATTTGAATCTAGCCCAAAGGTATGTGTGGAGAGCAGTTGGTGCTTGCTGGTGTTGGTTTTGTCTCTCTCAGCTGGGATGCATGCTTGAGTGGGCCAGCTTCTACCATTATTGGTGTTCTCCAGGTATTTGAAAGCTTGAAATAAACCCCCTTCCTTCTATAACTTGAGGCTGGTTGTATGTTTGTTGCCACAACAAGAAAATGACTGTAATACTTAGTAATTTTAATATCTATGTATAGGGCAAGCACAGTAGCACACACCTTTAATCCCAACACTGAGGAGGCAGAAGTAGAAGGATTGCTGTGAGTGTGAGACCTGCCTGGGACAGCATAGCGAATTCCAGGTTCAGTCAGGGCTAGAGTAATAATCTACCTGTGTGTTCTTTGAGATTAACACAAATATCATCATCCAGTAGATTGGAACTGTTTATGTGAAATGTAATAAGGTTGATTTGATCTGATCAGACATCCATTACT
Source organism: Zapus hudsonius (assembly GCA_004024765.1). Lineage (NCBI taxonomy): Eukaryota > Metazoa > Chordata > Mammalia > Rodentia > Dipodidae > Zapus > Zapus hudsonius. The sequence continues at coordinate 37,837 of PVHP010002796.1, read as the reverse complement.
ACAATCTTCTTTATAAAGCCATTACTTTCTTTGTTTAAGTGGGATAGACATTGTAGATATATATGAAAGGTGCTGGTTGAAATAATATTACATGAGGAAGCAGGAAAATTCAAGAGAACTAGATAAAAGATGGAAAAATTGAATAAAAGGATAAGTTCATGTGTTTATTTGTTGTGATAAGAAAACTCAGACAATCCATCCAAAGAATACATAACCTTCACCTAGTTATTTTCAGTGTCCTCCTACCTGTGTAGCTCTTAAAGTCCTTGCCTACTCTCCTCCTGTTCAAAGTAAATGTGTCAGCTCCTAAATTATGTCTTGATAACTTACTGCATATCTTAATTGTCTTTGGCATAAATTTTGGATTCTTCAGCTCTCATCATTCTTATCCAGCTTCTCTTTCTATTCTCACTCACTCACTCACTCACTATCCCACCATATGTTGATAGAGATCTTTCTCTATGGTTACTGACTGACACGAATAAACCCATAAAGCTCCTAGTTTTTTCCAGGGATGAATATGATAATTAATCATAATAATCAATCAAAAACACAAGAATTTAGATCATTGCATCTGACATATGAGTTACAAATTCAAAGAAATAAATTATGATGAATGACTAAGAACCTTCAATTGACTAGGAAGGCTCATTTGTGAATAGCAGGAGTTGAAGAAATCTTGACCAGATCTCCTCAACTCGCTCCTCTCCTACATGTGTAATACAGCAAGTAGTGTGAGAATGACATCATTCCTTTCTTGGTAAGAATAACCATGTCTGAAAGCAACAGAAATCTATCTGAAATGAAAGAAAAAAAAATGGCCGGTCAATTTTTGCCTTAAAGACAAGAGAAAAGTGACCTTCATGGCTGGTGTTAGGGAGAGAAGCATACCTAGAGCCTTCAATAGCAAATTTCTACTGAGCCTTTTTTTCACCTCTACTTCCTTTTCCCTTTGGTCTATTCTGTTATTCCCTCCATATTTCATTTTCTCTTTCACACTGCTCTTCCTCACAAACATGGTTTTATGTGTTTTACAGCTTGTTTGATCATACACCTTGAGTCTTTGTGAACCTAAAGGCAAGTTTCTGACAATAGATAAAGTAGAAAAAATGTCAAGGAAAGTCTTTGCTTTGGCTTACTATAACTTGGCTTGAATACACCTGCCTTATATAAAGGGAATGGTAACCCCAGAGCAACCATTTGTCTGGACCTGGGAGAAAGAAGAATAGGTTAATATAGACGGATAGAAGAAAGTAGATTTCTTGGGTTTCTTGCATATACTCCTGGATAGTAAAGCTCCATGTCTGGATAGAGACATCTAGACATATGATGTGATGCTAAGGGCTAATTAAACCAAAAGTGCTGATGGCCCCTCTCAGAGGCTGTGCAAGGTTCTGCGCACAACAAATTCAGATGCCCATAGTGTTTGCAGTGTAATACCATAATTTCATCTTGGTACACACATTTATTTCACAAAGACTCAGTGTTTCCATCATATTTCTGCAGCAGACTTGTCCCAGAAGCAAGCAGAAGGAGTATTATGGCCTCTCTAGAGAAGTCTGTTGGCAGCCAGCAGTACCTAGCATCCCTCAATGATTCATGCTAATTTATGGGCAATTTCTGTTGCTGTTATCTTCAGCTTTTCCCATGGCTGCTTTTTATCAGTCCGAATGTCATTTACTTGTAAATAGAAAGCCTTCCCTAAGGGAAACCAAAATGCAGGCCCTCTTCTTTACTTTGACAGTACATATGATTAACCCCATTTTCTTGCTCCCCCACCATCCTCAACATGCAATGGAAGCCAGCTGCCTTGGTGCATCTACACAGTTTGTTTATGATAGTCTGGAAGTACATCACTTGCTGGCATTGTTATATTGATCACCCATTACTTTAGGTGCTTGAAATACACACACACACACACACACACACACACACACACACACACACACACGACTACACCCTCATTGAGAAATTATTGATTCTTGTGTCAGATTTTGTATCTTTTTTCATATGACAGAATCAGAAGTATAAAAAGCCACAGGAATGCGAATGATAAACTGCTGAACTAGAGAGAAGAGGGAGAAAGAAGGTATTGTCTGTCATGTGCCAAGATTAAAAAATGTATTCCTTTTCTTTTTAAGATCTAGTTGAAGTAAAACAAGAAGAAACAAAAAGAAGATATTCCACAATTATTGATATCAACATTTAAGAAGTATGAAAGAGATTTAGAAAATTAAACAAGTTTTTGAATGGTTTTGATACAAACTGACTAATATTTATGAGGAAATAGAACAGTGCAAGGTAATATGTTACCATTTTTGATCATCTGATTGATTCTTCCTATAATTTGATACACTGTTAGTGATGGACAGTGCTTAGTTTGACCTGAGAAAATTACTGACTTGAAATTTCACTTGCAATTTTCTTTTAATCTCTTCAAAGACCATGGGTACTTTTGAAGAGCAAAGATCCAGTGTTTCCCACAGTATCTTTGCTCACTCTAGCATTATTCCCTTGGGAATCCTGTGTTACAATAATAGATTACATTTTGCATATTATTATTACATCATCATTATATATCAATTCATAATGAGCACTAATTATGTGTCAAGTCCTACATTAAGATTTATAAATGATAGGGCTGGAGAGATTGCCCATCAGTTAAAGGTGCTTTCTTACAAAGTCTGACAGCCCAAGGTTCAATTCTCTATTATTGTTTACTTAAAGCCATATGCACAATAGTGTGTGTGTGTGTGTATGTGTCTCTGTGTGTGTATTCTCTCTTTTTCAAATAAATATTAAAATATTTATAAATGTCTAATGTCATTTAATGCTCCATAGTCAGCCTAGGCCTATGAAGGAGTTATTGCAATAATTTATGTTCTGATGTCCAGTTTACAAGCAATACCAATTGGAGCAAGTATGTCAAAATGGGACAATTGTAAATCATATTAGAAAGCAAAATTCAACAGAACTTGGATACAGATTATATGTGAAATCAAAAGAAAGGAGAAGAAAAGATGATATAGGAAGGAAGCAAACCTTGAGTCATTAAAGCAAGTTATCCAGAGAGGTTTCAAGCTCTCCACACATCACCTTGAGAAAGCTATTGGTTCCTGAGGACCAGACAGTTATGGGATCTGCAGCTCATAAAAGATTAATATTTTTATATAATGAGCATGAAGATAACTTCATGAAACTTCTATTATATGCTGTTCCACCTCAGTTTAGTCTTCAAAGAGAGTATCACCAGCTTGCCTTTAATAAAAAGCAGTGGAGATCTAATATTGTAGGCCATGAAAGTACTTTCTCTAGAAGCAGATGTCAGTAAGTAATGATTATATGATGTGATGGTTAGGTTTTGTTGTCAACTTGTTTTTTTTAATTATCTTGGGTGGGTCTCTGAGGATGTTTACAGGAAGGCAGCCTCTCAGCAAGGGGCAGGATGTAAAGAAGCTCAAAGAAGCTGGAAGTAAACATCCTTTCCTGTGTGTGCCATGAAGGAAGGAAATTTCAGAGATTCAGGAAGCCATTAAGTCTGGGATAGGATTGCAAGACCCCACCCTAAGGCTATATAAAGGAGAAGAAATTCTCTCCTTGGCCCTCCTGCCTGTTTCCTCTTCAGGGTGTGTGGTATTGGTGATGGGTTTTTCTCTCTGCTTGGTCCTGTGAAAAAGGGCAACCCTCTTTCACTGTTATGGAACTTCCCCTCAATCTGTAGTTTCAATAAATACTTTCCTCCCTCAAATTGAGAAGGAGTAAACCATCCCTCCCTAAGAAGATATAAACAGTTAAGGGTGTTGGAGGTAGTGAGGGTCATTTTATGAAAAGGAATAGCCACTGGTAGGAACCACATAGTTTGGTAAATAATCCCCCATCTGTGTCCATGAAGGAAAATGCTAATTATACTCAGAGAGTCTTACCCACAAATATTGTAACCCATGAAGAATATGTAAATTATCTATGAGATATTTCATATTGCTATATTTTCATGACCTCATATTTATTTATATTTTACATTAACAGGGCATCTCAGTAGGCACCAGCTCAATCTCAGGTGCATAGGTGTCCAGTGGTTACTCCATATGAATGCACAAATTTCTACCCAGTAATATCACTTTTGAATTTCTTTCTAAATTTCACCTGCCTCCTTAGTGCAGTAGGCAGAGTGTCAGTCTCATAATCTAAATTTCTCAGCTTTATACAGTAAATTTAAGAAAAAGGCTAATAAAGCACTTAATCTAAAGGTGAATTGTCAGAAAATTGTCTCTCTAAAAGAGAATTCAGTTATGGAGACTGTGTTAATGAATTAACTGGCAGGGAATGATATATTTGGCAAGAGGGCAGCTTCTCAATTGTTTAATTAAATAAAGATGGAGAGTGCAATTACTTATTTCTTTGAGTAAGTTCAGGCTGCAACTCTAGGAACATTTAATTCTCTGAATTATGAAAATCCCCAGAGTTAAACTTTGTGGAAAAGAAATGTCAGCTAGCTGAATCATATCAGGGCCCTACAGACTGGTTCTCCTATTCCAGTGATCTCTGAAAATCATTTAGCCATCTGTTGGGGCGGCTCTACAGAGTGACAAAAAAAAAAAAAAAGCCTGGACATTTCCTACCAGTAATCATATGAGCTACATGTTTCATTTTCCGTTTTTTTTAAGTCCGTTTTATGTACACAAAATATGAGTCATAGCAAGATAATTATATGCAATTATTCTCCTCCATCAAGTTTATTACAGGTGTGTTAGTTTGAATGTATACCCCCCTGACTCAGGTTTTTATTAAAGCTTGTAACTTGGTTCTCTAGATGAATGGCTAGAGGAGGTGTCACTGGGGGTGGATCTTGGGTTCCAGAGCAAAGATATGTTTGGGGGTGGATCTGATTCCAACCCCAAAGTATACAGAGCAGTTTGAGTTCTGAGACTCTTGATTGCTACAGGTTTGTGTTTGCTGAATTTTGTTTTGTTTTGTTTTTCTGGCTGCTTGTGGTTTCTCTCTCTACTTGGATTTATGAATGGGAACCAGCTTCTTTTGCCATAGATGGAGCTTCCTCTAGATCTGTAAATTTGTAAGTTTGATATAAATCCCTTCCTCCCAAACACTGTGCTTGGTTTGGATGTTCATCCAAACAACGTGAAGCTGAATACAGTATTAGGCGACGGAAAATGGAAAGGGTTGACTTTCCTCTAAAATACATGACATGCACATGACACTTATTTGAATCAAATCTGATGTGCATCCTGGTATTGTCACACAACAGGTATATTGACCATTATTCTCCACAGAACTTGACTTCTAAAACAACCTTTCTGAAAACATTTCTGACTTCATCCACTCTGTCCTTTCTTAACTCAGTTCATTTGCCATGTCCAACATTTAAATTGTAATTGTTTGTTATTACCCCTAAATTACAAATGCAATCTTAGTCTCAAGCATGTCTAGACATCAAATCTTGCTTTTGTCCATTACTGTTCTAAACTATGTACCATATTATTACAGAAGTGGTGCCACAAGATATGAATGTCAACTATGCCATATCCTAATTTAACTGATCCCTGCTGGTCTCCAACAGAGGACCAGCTACTTCAGGGGTTCCATTCATCCCTGTGTGGCCTGCCCCATGTCCCCAACTCTGCACACTTGTAATGCTACCACACTGGTCTATATATAAACTGGGTGTGCAAAGCTGATTGAAAAAATTAAAATGTTTCATTAAGATTTCTGCATTTCACTGCATGATTACCACAATTTAAAAAGTATAACTCAGGCTTCTTTTAACAAATGAGTTTTAAAAGAACCTACTGAAAATTGATTATTCAGTACGACTCTTACTGAACTCCTCCCTGTCCTCATTCCTGGGACCTCTTGATTGTTAGAGATGTGTCAGATTCTCAGTATGAGAAAAGTTTAGTCAAATTCAAATGCTTATCATCTATAAGTGTTTTATGTGGAAAAATAATTTTAAGAAGCTTTTATTTATTTATTTATTTATTTATTTATTTATTTATTTATTTATTTTTGAGAGAGAGAAAGAGGCAGAAACCAAGCTAAAGAGAATGGACATGCCAGGACCTCCAGCCACTTCAAACAAACTCCAGATACATTCGCAACCTTGTGCATCTGCTTTATGTGCGTACTGTGGAATTGAACTCGGGTCCTTCTGCTTTATAAGCTAACACCTTAACCATTAAGCAGTCTTTCCAGTCCCGAAATATTTTTTTAAATATTACTATTTATCTCCAAGCATTATTTTAATGACTATAATGTTCCAAGCTTATCATAGGCACAATTAATGTCCCAGAACTGTCTTAGTCTAGGATAAGCATCAAGAGTGCTGGTTCTCAGAGATCACAATGATTGTATTGCAGTATGATTTTCCATTTGATACACTTATTGTCATGTTACAATAACCTCATAATCATGTCTATTTTTTTCAACTGATGAAGAAATTGGTCTCATAAATCCCAAGAAACCAGTCTATCTAATTTATATCCAGCAAGGGCAATGAATATTAGGATTTGGTACAAATCTTCCATATTGCATAGTCCTTATTTATTCTTGTCTGAAAAGGAAAAGGCAGCAATCATACTTGCAGGTTGAGGCCCCCTCACTGTCTATGGATATGCCTCTTTCTGGATAAAATAGAAGTTCATTTGCTGGGATAGTACATATTAGGCACACTTAGAAAGGTTAAGGTATCTCTCAAAGGAATTTGATTTGCTGCTTAATTTTAAGTTTAAAAATTGGCTCCATTCTCTTTAATTTTAATTAAAATTTTACATGCCTAGAATTTCTAATCTTTAAAATTAGCTAATTTTTTGCTCTCTTAAAGTTTATGCATTTGTTTTTATTGTCATACAAATATTTCTGTTATTTACTGTGTTTTTAAATAATTTTTCGTTTTGTTTGCTTTCCCCTCCACTTTGCCCTACCTTTCACCTCCCCTATGTCTTTCTCCCATGATGGCTAACTTTCTACTTTAGAAGGGAACTCTCATTCACTGTGGATTGGAGTACATACTGGAGCAGTCACTATGAAAATGTGTGTGGACGTTTCTTTTAATTTTTTAGCACTGATAATATTTTAATGTTATTTTCTAATGTGTTTAGACTTAATTGAAATACCATCATTATTGCTGATTAAAACACATGGCTATTTTTATCTCCATAATTATACTGCAGGTCGACAATTTGTAAGAATGGTCAATATTTTAAAAGTCCTAGTTGTTTTAGCATCCTGCTTTTATCCTGGTAAAAATGTTTATTATAAAACAGAATTTAGCTCTCTGACAAAACAATTTTTTTGAGATTTATAGTAGGGTAGCATTGAGTTTGACTCAAGGAAAATTTGGTTAAGTATGCTTCTACATTATATGTTTACAAAACCACTATAAAATCATTGCCCTGGGCATGGTAGAGCATGCCTTTAATTCTAGCACTTGAGGTGCAGAGGTAGGAGGGTCGCTATGAGTTTGAGGCTAGCCTGGGACAACAGTGTGAGTTCCAGGTAAGCCTGGACTAGAGAAACTCTACTATAACCAATCAACCAACCAAACAACAACAACAAATATATATATTCTGCTATTGTTAATTAAGCTCTAAGCCATCCAGGCTACTGACAGTATGTAAATTTTATGAAAGGTCTCTAAAGGTCTTTAAATGTCTGCTTTTTTAAACATATTGTCAAAGGTTTGAAAATGAATGTTGATAAATACCTGCATTTGAAAAAAAATACACAAAATCATCAGGGAAACTCTTAAGCTGTATATATAATTAATAATTTCACTGGAGCAATTCATGACATAGATTTTAGCTGTGTTTTTTTTCTGGTACCAATTAGTTTTTTAATGCCTGCTTTTAACATAGTGCATCCAAGAAATCAGAAAGAAAGATTAAATAACTAAATTTAAATTGTTCTGTGACATTAACAACTAGCATATGTTAGGTGCATGGTTACTTTGTTTTATTTCATTTATTTATTTTTCGTTTTTTGTTTTAAGCATCCCTCTTTGATGGCAAGTCAGCCCCTTTTCACAGATGTGGGGACTGAGGCTGAATGTTTTCGCCTGTCACACTCCAGGAAGAAGTCTAAGCATGAAGATTCAAAAGGCCAAGGAACTAAGTACCAGGAAGTGAAAGAGGCTTGTCATATAGGAAAGACTGTCACATTCAAGGATTTTGGAAAAGACTCGAACTTCCAATGCCTCATCCACTAGCATTCAATCTCCTCCTTGGTATAATGCAGTAATGAAAAAGGATGAGATAAATTCCATCAAGAAACACAATGGAAGTTGAAACTAAGGAATTCAAAGCCACCGGAACACCTGAAATAAATTACATTGAGAAAGATTTTTTTTCCAGAAAGGTTTTGAAATAAATTATTGAGGTTCATTTATGGGTTGGATAATGATGATTAAGATGGGTATTGAGACATTTTAAATATGATTGACAGGTCCTAATGTTCCAAAAATGAAATGGAAAGTAAACGCTTGTCTCCATCCCCAATCATGATCATTCTAGAAAAAGGTAAATTAATATTTAAAGTCATAGGGCTGGAGAAATGGCTGAGCAGTGAAAAGTACTTGATTGTAAAGCCAGTTTTGATTCCCCAGTACCAAGGGAAAGCAAGTTTCACAAACTGCTACATGGGAAATTACACTCTACCCTTTGCAACTTTCAGATCTATTGGAAATGGCTTCTCTATTGTCTATTGTATTCTCTATTGTATGATCTTTCCTAAGGAATATATATATATATATATATATATGGTGACAAACTATAGCACCTGTGGCTAGAACTGAATTGGGACTGCAATCGGTACTCTTATTCTTTCCCCAATGCTGCACATTGCAATTTCACTCAGTATGTCTGATGTATGCATGTTCATGTATATGTGTTTGTGTATATATAATTGTGTACATATGTGTAGAGGCAAGAGGACAGGTGCATGACATCTACCTCTTTTTGAGATAGGACCTTTCATTGGCCTGGAACTCAGTGGTTTGCTGGCCAACAATCCCCAGGGTTCTGCCTATTTCTGCCTCCAGAGCTTTGGAATTACAGATATATACACCACTATTGTTGGCTTATTTTATGAGTTCAAGACATCAAACTCAGGTCTTCATGCTTACAAGGCAAACACTTTACTGTTTGAGCTAGGTGGCAAAGCCAATTTCATTCATTCTCTTTAGTATAACAGAGTTTAGTGGCTGAAATCTAAGCTCTTGTTCCCCGTTTCCATTGCGTAAGAGCAAAAACCTGCATCTCTCTCATGGTTGGGGTCAGTTACACATTCAAGATCACTGACTCTTTTCTTTGGCATTTTTTTTCAACACAACTAACCTCAGTGACTAGGTATTGACCAAATCTGTGTCTGTATCTTTGATGGAAACTTTCCTCTCTTTAAACCAGAACATCTTTTCACCTCTTCAGCTACAAATGCTGAGAATCACCTTATGCTGCCGCAAAGAACCTCTGATTGTCAAGTTATAATTTCAATTTAATTTAGGTAATCAATAGCCTTGATTTATAAAATACAACAATGCTATTTCCTAAAATTTAATTAAAGTCATTAAAAAGCATTAGACCAAGGTGGGTTAAACCACTATGATAGAATTATATATTGGCCAATGTTACATACAGGCAAAGGTTTACATATCGAAATAGTATTTCTATTTATCTTGATGTTTTAAATTCTAAAATATATTATAGTTAAAATCCTTGACAAAGTACTTTCATTGTTCCATCTCATTGAATGAAGTAAGATGACTCCTCAGAGTAAAATTGAAAATTGGTTTCTAGAAGCAAAGGAAAGATATGAGGAGATTGAACAAAGCCTGAAATTGGAATGACATGGAGTTTAATCATGTGACCTGAGAAACTCGGAACATATCAGCATCCAATCCAAACAGGATTGCTGACAAAAGATTTAATTATTAAGACTGTATGTCTCATGTCCGATTTCAATAAGTTACAATTCAGAATTTTCATTGCTTGAGAGTAGAGTATACCTCCTTCCTAGATATCTTACTCCCTCCTCTTACACATAGGCACACAGGCAAACAAACAAACACACAAACACACACACAGAGTTAATATAGAAATTACCAGATACACACTGCTAAACACTTTTCCAGTAGCAAGAGTTGATTTGTATGGGCAGTGCAATTTATTGTTTATTTTTTAAACCAAATACCTCCTCAATAATTTATAATGGCTTTGCGGCAATGTGTGTCAAAAAACTGATTATCCCTAGGATTATATGTATGTTCAAGAGGCCTTGAAAGCCACACTGATGGATATGTAATAATTAACATTTCTCTTATTAATAAAAAGACTGTATATTTCATGCCAGTTTTCAATAAGTTACAATTCAGAATTTTCATTCCTTGAAAAATGGTATGGTAAACCTGCTTCCTAGATATCTTCCTCCATCCTCATACACACACACACACACACACACACACACACACACACACACACACACACCTATTAAAAGTATTAAAAGTACAAATAACCTAATAGCAAATAAAAGCTCTTCAAATTTTATTTTTAAAGGTTTTGACATATTTCTATATATTATTTTTACTTCTATAAAAGTTGAAAGCTTTTACTGGTGATTGTGTAACCTTTTTGTTCATTTTTACCCACAGTCCTGCCATGGATCTCAGTCAACTTATGACAAGTATTTTACAAGATGAAGGATCCGTTATTATACAGGTACTTCCCCTGACAGCAGCCCTGCACTCTCCTTTCCTCCACAGTTTCTCTGTCTGCCCTCCCCCTCTTATTCTTAACCACAAGCCAATGGCCCAGAGGGTTGAATTCTGTATAACAGTTTCTTCAGCTATATAAACAAGGACACCAACATTTCTTTTCATGCGCCGTTGTGAATGTTTGAGAGCTATGAAGCTTTGTTTCCTGTACCTGCCATACTTCTTGTGTCACAATGCTTTTATGAGAATCAGCGCATGGTTGACAATAATGAGTCAAGGGTTTCAAAATAGCTAATAATGAGGACATTTAATATTTCAAGAACAAATAAATGGTATAACTGGGGTGATTCCAATCAGATTAAGGTTGATGTGATCATTACACATTGCATACAAAGTACTCTATAAAACAAAGTTATTCACAGTTATGTAAAATAAATTGAAAATAAATCCATGCAAGTGTGTTGTTAACCATCTTATTTTTCAAGGAACGTAACAGATGAATATTAAAGGATAAGTAAGCTGTTTTTTTCTCAGTTTTATTTCAGAGTTAGAAGCAATGGAGTTTTGTTAAAGAGTGTTCTTGCTTCAGTGGCTTAGGATACCTTGGAGACTAACCTGGTTGGTGCTTATAACCACAGGAGGTTTGAAGAACATATAAACAAGGCGATTCTGTTTCTAGCTTTAATGATTTTTTAGGTTTGAAGGAACACTTGAAAATCCTTGTCCACCCACACAACACCCACGCGTGTCTCTAGAACAGCTCTGGGGAAGATGGGTGGAATGAGTCATAGCTTTCTCAGGATCCCACAATAGTAGGAAGGCAAGTTCTTACTAAGCTTCATCGAATATATTGTATATATCTTATAAATAAACATGTGCATCAAACACAATCCAACCACAATTTTGCATATTAAAATGCACCTAGAACTTCATGCTGAAACCTACAAGCATGGCAAAGTTCATAAAGAAGAGTGCGTTCCTAACAAGCAGCCTTTGCGATATCACCAACTAAGCAAAATAAGTGTAAAATAAAACTTTCTCATGGTTAGTAATATTATCACAGTAACTTCAAGACAGCAGTAAGACCACATTAATAATTCTGACTTTCCTATGCACTCTAACATTGAGTTGTATTCCTCCTGCTCACTGCACAGCTCATAATGCTCAGGCTGCAATACTGTGTTTGCTTTTGCATTCAGTAGGAAGCATAGAGCAGATGAGTGCATGAATGTAGCATGTGTTCTAAACTCTTCTAATGCAAGCATTGGATATTTTGCTATGTAGAAGAGAGTTGGAAAGCTTCTTATGTCTCAACTACCATAACCTTGAACTAAGCAGATAGATATCTAGAGAGCTGTAAAGTTACCCATCAGCACTTTCTATACTGTACCCATGTCCTTGTAGAATATTGCAAACACACACACACACACATACTCTCTCTCTCTTTCTCTCTCTCTCTCTCTCTCTCTCTCTCTCTCTCTCTCTCAGATACACTTCTACCTGTGTAAATGCTGAGAAATCATGATAGGCAACGTTCTCAGTTCTGAAATTGATTTTAAGCTGGTTTCCATCCCATGTTAGCATCTTCCCTTTATTTTTACTTGAAAAATAGCCAGAGAAATAATCATCCCTTTTCCTTCGTGACCTTTGCTTCTTCTGTGTGTTTTCCTGGTACCCATTTCCCCCTTTGCTTGTACTTTTAGTCTGGGCCTCACAACCTTTGTCTCTGGGGACATGCACTGCTTTCTTTCTTTCTTTCTTTATCTCTGATAAACACTTGTTAGGAAATTTGATAGCTTCCCACCTATTCAACAAAATTTTTTTCCACAAAGGAATATTGTGTGGTTTCTGTGTGAAAGATTATTTTAAATTACTAATATACTTAGTTCATGTTTCATGTCAGATGCAGTCTCTTCTTTGCATAAAAATATTTTTGAGAATCTCTTTTTTTAGTTTTATCAAAATGGACATATATAATGGGTATGTTCAAAATAAAATAAAGTTGTTATTTCAAAATAAAATGAAATGTAATTAATGGAGCCACCATGGAAGTCAGTGCAGAGATTTACCCGACACTGAAAATAGAAATATCCCAAGATGCAACTTTACTACTCTTGGCTATGTACCCAAAGAAACAAAGGTCTGCATAAAATATACCTGCATTCCCATGTTTATTACAGCATTATTCACAATACCATGTTATGGACTCAGTTTAGGTATCTAACAATATGTGACTAGATACATGACAAAATGTTATTCAAACGTGAAGGAAATAAAATTATGCCCATTGCAGGAATGGGGTAGAGCTGAGGATCACCATGTTAAGCAAAATGAGGCAAAATCAGAAAAATGAGTTTTCTCTCATGTAGAAATTAGAAAAAAACAATTTCCTTACTACAGTTCATCACTCATTATCCCACTCTTAGGTATGACCTCTAAATATTTCTGATTCTTTTTAAATATATTTTATTTATTCATTTTCAAGCAGAGAGAGAGAGAGAGAGAGAGAGAGAGAGAGAGAGAGAGAGAGAGAGAGAGAGAGAGAGAGAGAGAGAGAGAGAGAGCACCAGGGCCACCACCTTGTGGGTCTGACTTATGTGGGTTCTGTGGAATTGAACCTGGGGCCTTAGGCACTGGAGGCAAGTGCCTTAACCACTAAGCAATCTCTCCAGCCCATATTTCTGATTCTTTTCATTGTTAACTCCTATTTTCATATGCTTCTATCTGAAGCATGATTTACCAATTTATGTGTTATCTTTATTTTCTTCTATTTTTTTCAACTTATTTATTGTAAATAATTAGGTACCTTATATGAGCAAGTCTTGTGTTGGTACCCCATTTCCCTCCTCCCTGTCTGCAAACAGCTGGGGGCCCTCCTCAGTGGGCTTGCTGGACCAGTCCATGGGATAGGGGGTTATGAATTCTACAGAGGTAGCCAGATTTTTTTCTTTGTGTGTTGTTGCTGAGGTCTGGTGGGCAATGGCTCTGGGTAGTCTCCCTCAGCATGACTCTTACAATCATTCTGACTCCTCTTTCCCTCAGATCCCTGAGTCATGGTGGGTAAGTTTTAGGTCTATTTTACTGTTGAGATCTTAAGTGTCTCTGGATTTCTGCTTTGGATTATGTTGGATATCCTCAGTGTCTGTCTCCATTATCCTTTCACAGGTTATCTGACTTGCTGTGGAAGTAGCTCTCTTGCTCATTTTGCCACTTCCTCAAAGATTTCATATGAAATTTATTTTCTTCTTCTCTCTTTTAACTATTTTTATATATTGAACCTAAAGACAAAAACTTGGAGAGATGAAATGATACTTTATGCCTTAATTTCCTTGTAACTTTTAGATTAATTCCCACACTAATCAATGTTGCTTCCAAGCTTTTGGGACCCAAGAGGGGTAGGGACAGGGAGTAGGGAAATGGGGATACTATAATAAAACTTGTTTATACAGTGTATTTAATTATTGACAATAAATATGAAAAAAAGTAATCTCAGTGGAGGAGGCTAGAGTACTGCTATTTTCTCAGGTATCCATCCTGGGGGGCAGAGGGAGGCTCTGGAACCCTAGGAAGTAAACAACTCATAAGTCTGAAATGTAGGAGATTCTCAAAGCCCCTCCCCAAGAAAGCAGCAAATAATTGTTGGGAAGAGGAGGCATGTTACCAGCTGAGCTGCCTGTAAGCAATGCAGTCATTTCCAGTGCCGTAGCCTCCCAGGAGTGCTCACCCATTGGAATGTCTAGTGATACATCTGCTTTCAAGTCATCCACTCTCTTGCAAGTAATCCCTCACCCATGGTTGTATGTGATCTCAAGTAAAATATTTGATTTCCTGAGTTGAGCTTCAGTACAATAGTACTTTGGTCTGTTGTCTGTGTCCTTCCTGAGGTGAAGAGCCATCTGTATTCCCCAGGGCAAGTTAATATAACAGTGGCAAAAGGACATGTAGGGTGGCATTTGTCACACATTTGGTTTTTCTACTGGAGGGTAAGATTGTAGAAATCTCAGGCAAAATTAAATGGCCTGAGATGCAGTATGACTTGCTTTGACAGTCACATGGCTTTCCTTTTCTCTACCCTCTGCCTGCATCTTCAACATGTATTATCAGATCTGGAATTGCACAGGTGTCAGAGTAAATAATGTGCAACATAAATTCCACTGTTTTATTCTGCAGCACTTGGGGTTGGTTGTTGGAACCAATTATTCAAAAATACAGCATTATTACCCTGTCTCCTTGAGGCAATGGAGGAAGCCTTACTATAAATCAAAACCAAATTCCATCTAGCATCAGCCTGTGGCTGGCTGGAGATATTGGGAGGAAAGAGATATTTCTTATGAGGAACAGTGAAGGGAATATTGAGGTTGCAGAGATATAACTAATTTGAGAAGACAACAAAAGAATATACTTTAATGATTAGCGTGGAGAAAGCTCATGGAACATACTTGACAACAGACGAGATTTAATCAGAAGAAAAGTACTTCAACATGGGGTATAAGTAAAATCTTCACTGAGCCAAAGATATGATTTATATGTAGAGGGTCCATGAATAAAAATAGCTTCATATTTTAATACTGAGAAATAGAAGTTCAAGAAGACAGGATGGAAGACGGTATAGTGAAGAAATAGGCAGTATTGGTAAACTAGTTGCAGTATAATGTGTTGGCTTATAAAAGTGCTAACCTCCATTAACTTGATCACTCTTTCCTTCAGATTTCTGAAAAG
Organism: Zapus hudsonius; assembly: GCA_004024765.1. Taxonomy (NCBI): domain Eukaryota; kingdom Metazoa; phylum Chordata; class Mammalia; order Rodentia; family Dipodidae; genus Zapus; species Zapus hudsonius. The sequence continues at coordinate 22,401 of PVHP010002796.1, read as the reverse complement.
TTGCCCAAACACCACATACACATATGATTTGAGGGCATGTTTAGCTTTTCAAAAAATCTTTAAATTCTTATTCAATAATTTTGATCTTGAGATATCTTCATGAGGTAGGTGTGGTATGAAGTTCAGATGAGAAGAAAAAAATTCTGAATCTCAACTTCAATTTCCTTCTCAAGTCTATAGTCTCTTAATTTGATGCTGAGCATCAAAGTAGTTAAAATGAGTGAATTTCTTTTAAACATATTATAATATGATATTGTAAAAATACCATTTTTTTCTTTTGTTTCTTTTTATCCAATTATGAATTATTCTTCAGACACATTCAAATTTATTGCCTTAAATGTCTTATAATGTTTATTGTACTTTGCATACAATTTTATGCATAGAATTAAGATGAAAAGCATATAAATCACAAACACACATCATTGATTATTCGATTGTCTTCCCAATATATTTACTGGGAAATGTAGTTCAGCCTAATTTAGAAATTTAGCATATGGATTTTAGTTCAATCAGATCAAATAATATGTGACAAATTATTTTTCTCTATGCTACTTACTTCTTTTCTTCTGACATAATATAATAGAATATGAAATCTCAGGAGTAGCTATGATGGATATTTATCTTGCTCATTGAAGATGTTTTAAGATGATTTTAATACAAGAATAAAAATGGAATGAGAACCAAAATTGGCCAAACAGAAAAATTCTCATCCCTAACATTAACAAACAAAAGGCTCTGGAAACCCAAATATGCATTAGTGACAGTTTGATTTGCTTTTATGATGTGATAACTGCCCTTCTGTCTTGCTTTCTTTACACTGAACCATGGTTTCCTTGTAGAAATTGGGAGTGCCTGATGTGAATAATCCTTGGTAGAGTTACAGGGCTATAATAAATATAAAATGAAATAATATATGTAAAGGTTAGAAACATAGTTTTACACACAGCAACCAGACAATGAATGCTTGTTCTTATATATGATTTTCAAATCAAAAGCCATGTAAATAATAGGTACTCATTCATCTTTGACTAAGTGGTACACTTTCTCTGGAAAGCACAGAGTTAATGAAAAATGTTAGAACTGGGAGAGAACTCTGAATGGCATGGCTGGATAACCAGTTTCTGTTCTCAGATCTAACCACCCCCACTTTCTAACACTTTTATTTTCATTCATTCTTATCAGTGTTAACTCAGATTGAAACCTCAACTCAGGCTCAGCTTTGAAAAACCATTCAATACCTGTTCTGTGCACTTCTATTTGGAGAAACAAATGTATTTGTTATCTCTTGGACACTGTGACTGTGTGGAGGTGATTGCAACTGTCTGTCATCAGTGTGAATTTAAGGACACCAATCCTGCTGTTCAACTCAAGTGTTCTTTGTCTTAAGAAAGGAGACTGGAGGTAGTTCAAAGAAAAGAATTTATCAGGAAAAATAATAAAAGGGCTGTGACACAAGGAACTCTTATGAATGCCATTATGATTTTGTGTAGATAAGAAAGCTGTTAGTAGAATTAGAAACAATTTTGGATAATATTAGATCATCTTTGCAGGCTCACTGCCATATTTACTAGTTAGCATGCTTATCTCCTTCTATGTCCATATCATAAGTGATAATATTGTGAGTCACTTCTGAACCAGAATTTGGAAGATACAGGTATATTTTCATTGCATAATGTTCTGGTCCTTGGACAAATTAGCTTTTAGATAAGCATTTTAAGTAAAGCAGGAACCATACTGAAATTGAAGGGACAAATTATGTGTTAAAATGCAGTTTTGGAGATAATAATAATTTGAGAATTACTTTATCCATGAAAATCACATCATAGTATATATTAGATTATTGATACAGTTCTTCGTTGGTATAATAATATTCTGTTGGTCATATGATCACATCTTAGACGTTGGACCCTGTGAGGTAAGATGACCATTTTCAATCAGAAACGTTGCCTCTAAGATTTTTCAGAAACTTTAAGAGTTTCACTGAAGTTTTAGAGAGCTACTCTGCCTTCCAGAAGTCTTTTCCCCAGATGGAAATACCATTCTCCTCAGATTACTCTCCTCCATTGGCATTCAAAATGTTTAAAAGATTCTTTGTCTCTTAAAATTAACAAAGAGGATTGTCGTGAGTTCAAGGCCAGCCTGAGACAACATAGTGGTGGATTTCAGGTCAGCCTGGGCTAGAGCTAGATTCTACTCAAAATACTAAAAAAGGAAAGAAAGAAAGAGAGAGAGATAAAAAGAAAGAAGGAAGGAAGGAAAGAAATTAAGAAAGAGAAAGAAAAGAAAGAAAGAAAAGGAAAAAAGAAAGAAAGAAAAAAGAAAGAAAGAAAGAAAAGAAAAGAAAAGAAAAGAAAAGAAAAGAAAAGAAAAGAAAAGAAAAGAAAAGAAAAGAAAAGAAAAGAAAAGAAAAGAAAAGAAAAGAAAAGAAAGCAATTCAACTAGGATTGCAAACTACTGTGTGGTCTTACCACTGCTGTCGTCAGTTTTCTCTTTCTTCACTTCTCCTCATAGCCTCTCTCTTTTCCTTTGGTATCGATTTATAGTTCCTCTAGTGGTTTATGTTCTGGAGATCTTAGTATTGATAACACTCTGCTAGGGATCCCATTTCCTCAGCCTTTTATGTAGTTGCACATTTTCAAAATTGAACTTCAATGAGTGCCTCCCTGACTTCTCAGAATAGTACTTAGCTATGGATAATAGTGTTCCTGGGGCCCATAACAGTTTATAACTGATCATCTGTGTCATGGTCTCAGATGAATTGCTCCGTTACTCTTCAGAGCAACAGTGTTTCCTGTCGGATCCCTAAAATGCCAGCCATGATTGGAAATATGTTGGCTGAAGTGAACCACCATCATCTAGTGACTGGTTGTTACAAGGATAGAAAGTATATACTAGCTTGTCCAAGTCAGGAACACTTGTGCAACTTTCCCAGAGGCAAAAGCCCTGTTGGGAAAGTTGTGTCTCTTGTATCAGCTTCTGCTTGCTTTCTTCCCTACCACTTTGGTTGTCTTGTGACTTCTATCAGCTTCTCTAGAGTCCTCCAAATGTCCCTCTTTTGGATCCCTGGATGACAAGGGCCATGTCTGTTTTCCCACCCAGATGTCAGCAATATCAAGCATAAATTCTGATATATTATCATAAATGCTTAAAAATCTTGCATGGATTTTATGAATGAGTTGAAATGTGGGAAAGAGACAGTCAAATGCACACCACTGAGCAGCTTGTGCCTCTCCTCTTCTCACCTGTTATCTTGGAATACATCCCCAGCCACCAGGATGCTTTTTAAACTGCCAGAGTCTATAAAGGGGACCAACATTTTGTTCCTTTCATGGGCCAAGAACCAGTGTGGACTCAATGTGGAGATGGAGCAAGGTGTTATTTCTTGCCAGAGTGAGATTCTTTTATAAAATGTTACTAAGTTCAAAATGACCTCCGATAAGCAGGTGGACTCTGGAAGGACCAGTGTTACTGTGTGTAATTTCTGATTACACAGCCCATTCTCACAAAGCCACATTCCATGTCTCCCATTCTGATGGTGGCAGAAAAAATTGAAATTCCTTGTTTGTTCAAAAACATGGCTACATAACAGGGATATTTGCTTTTAAGGAAGAATTTGCTTCTTATATTTTTTATGATTTTTTTTCTTTGCTAGAGAACCCCTTGTGGTCTCATGGGCATTAGGTGAGTATTGTGCCTTGTGCTATACTTCCAGCCCTTGGGCTACTTGAATAATTACTGCTACCACATTATGCTTTTGAATTTGAAGAGTGGCAGTTAATTTATTTGATTTACTAATCCACGTTTCTCTCCTATTCATTGCTGACGTGATGATATGGAGTTGGGTTTCTTCTAAATTGAAGGTTTAGTATTTGTTGCCAAGATAAATACTTCTGTCAAAAAATGCTATACTTTGGCTTAAGTTTGAGATGGATTTGCCCTTATGTATCTATGCACTTCTTTAATATACTCAAGCATAAAAAAATCACTGGTTGAAGTTCCCATTAAAGTTAATATCCACCTAACACCCATGTCAGAATAAATATTAGTGATTTTATTGGAGTAGGAACTAAGATAAGTTAAAAGTCCAATGTGCTGACCACTAAGTGCAGTGGGAATTTACCTTTTCTGAATATTGGCTTCACTATTTATTAATGATATGCTCATAAACCATAAGGTATAGTTTCTGAGTTAGCCTTATATCTCCTGTGGTTGATAAGGAATAGTTATGTATGGATACAAAATATAAATTTAAAGATCTCATTACATTTAACTCTTACTGCCAAATATTTGGAGACTCATGCCATAATTGGCCACATGTATACCTACTGCCTCAAATACCTTCTCTACTGCCATAATTATGGTGAGACTGGAAAATCTGCAAAGACAGAGAAGACCATATCTCCTTTGTTTTTAAACATCTTGAGCTAAATTGAAACAGCTTGATTGAGAATACTCTCAAAAATTATAGTTCAGTCTATCAGTTTATGAACTTAAAAGTTCATCATGGCTTCTGTTCTAAAAAATTTCCATTGGAATCTAATAGTGGCATTTGCTATACTTGGCAACATGATAAAACATCCAATGTCATTATTCTTGTAACTGTATGGCTAACTTGTATTCTGAAAACTTTAATGAAGAAAGAAAAACTAGCAATAAATTAAAATAAATGACTTTCATCTATGCCATCTAACTTTCATATATTTCTTAATATGCACCAGATTAATAGCATTTTTGTGTGAACAAATTTCAAGTATAAGATTTAAAAAGTGTTTTAATAAACTTTTAAATAATTATTTATCAAAAAACAGGCAAGTGTTGAGTGTGGTGGTGTACACCTTTAATCCTAGCATTTGGGTGGCTGAGGTAGGAGGATAACCATGACTTCAAGAGCAACCTGGAGCTCCAGAGAGAAACCCTGCCTCAACAATTAAAAGAAATAAAGAGTAAGAAACAGGGAAAGGGTGCAGTTTAGTCTCATCAAGGGGAGTTTTCTAAAACAGCATTCTCTCTTATTATTATTATTCATCCTTATATATCAGACCCCTCCAAAACTGAGGCATTGTTTTCATTATTTTTGACAATCCAGTGTACAAACTGGTTGGCTCTTCTTGGTTAGGATATCTTATAAAGTTGAACTATAATATTCCATCTTGTTGATGGTTGATATTCCTTGTTGCTTTCCTTCCCTCTGTTTTTGTATTTTTTCTCCTTTTTCCTTCCTTTCCTCCCTTTTTCCTCCATCTCTATCTTTATCGTTATATACTATCTAATCCTTAAAATTCAATGCTTTGTCATTATCCAAAGTCACTGCTTTGTCATTGATCATATGGATGGAAATTTTCAGTTTACTAGAAATCTTACAACGTGGAAAATGTTTTATGTTATCAAAAGCAGAGGCTATTGGCTCCAACAGTGAGAGACTAAGCTCAGAGCTTACACAGTAAAAATTATAGCCTAATTTACTGTCCAAAGCTCTAAGAGTTTCAGTACATGTTGTATTAAATACAAAAGTGAATGCTTCTTAACTGAGAACTGACATAGTTATCCTTCAGAAAAGCATGTAGCAATAGATATTATTGTTGTACTTTTGAGTCCATCTTTGGAAAATATGAGCTAATAGCTATTGTCCGAGGTCTCTTATATGGAAAATGAACTCAAGTGCACAAGAAGTGCACTAGAATATCATATTAGTAGAGAAAAAATGTGAATCTAAAATTGTGTGATCTGAATTGGGTCAAAGATATGAATGAGAAAATTTGAATGCATTCATTTGGGGATAATTCATTGAGTGTACTTCAATACTGAACTAAAGAAAAAAAGGCATCTTTCCTGCATGTAGGTAATAATAATCAAGCAGTGAAAAGGCATATGGCAAACATAATAGACTTATTAAAAACAAAGTTGGGATAGGCAGGAGATATATTAAGTTACTGAGATTGTTATCAGTTCTGTGATTGAAGTCTAGGTCTGTACAATTGAAGAAAGTTGAGGACCTATATTCCCTTCCAATTTTGAAATTTTCAATTTATTTTATTTCACTGATACAATTTATGCGAAATATTTCTTTGTCCTACATATTTAATGATAAGTTATTATCCCATTATGAAAAGCACCCACACATATCTTGCTTTGAAAAGCTTCATCATTTTATGGACTACATGGGGAAGTGGCCTTAAAAGTATCAGTGATCCTTTTATCAGTCAGGCCGAAAGGTCAGGGAAGCACAGGTCAAAGACTGGAATGGGTTATTTTATCTATTTGCGAGAGATTATAGACACCAGAGTCTTACCATCTTTTCAAAGAGCTTTAAAACCAGACTGTTGCTCAGGTGTTTAATTACAAGGTCAACTTTTCCACTTAGATTTTATATTTTCCTTAAGTCCATTAATTTTGATTTTCTCTTACCTAATATATGTTTTGAATATAATCTAAACCTAGAATCATCAAATTTCTTTTGAATGATATGGATTTCTACAATAATACTGCATGATAAATGCACAGTATTTTACTTAGACATACAACAAACATTTATTTACCTTACCAACTTGGAGCATTTATCTAATGTGGACCCAGCTTAGCTGTTATCAATTTGTGTCTGTATGAGACTGTGCTTGTGTGTGTGTGTGTGTGTGTGTGTGTGATGTGTGATGTGTCTGTGTTAAAGTTTGGTAAGCTATATATATCTGCTTCTTTGTAAACTTTAACAGATTAGTTTAAGAGTCTTACAGTACAAATGCAAATGAGAAAAATAGTAAAAATAACAAAGTTCTATTTCAAGTCTCCTTATACATCCAGTTGGTAATATATTTTTTCTAAGTCCAAACCCTGAATTGTAGCTGAAAGGAAAGGAGCAAATCTTGGAAAATTCAATGTCTATTACAAGAATTTATGTATTGTTATACCATCACAGTGTAAACATCATATTTCAAGAATGATTTGTAAAGGGTTTCACAAGAAAATCATGGGAAAGGTTACAGATAAATAGAGATTTTAATTTATAAATATAATTGTAGCCATGAATAAACTGTGCCTTAAAATAGTTTGTAGAGAAAAAGTAAGAGCAAATACTTTAAGCAATTCAATGAGATGATACAAATCAGATCACTGCTTTGTGTATGGGATCCATGAAGAAATATTCATTTCCACGTAAATCCTCATGATACACATAAGAAATGACTTTATTTTACTAAAAATGATTAAATTCAATCCAGACACTAGAAGTAAAAATGCTAAATGTCTACAGTAGTACAAAATATTGTTACCAGCACTGGGATAATTATACTTGAATGAGAATAATAAAAGCCAACAGACGGTGATTCAGAAGATTCAGGTGGCATGATAATCGGACATGTGTTTTAAATGACTAATGACAAAAGCTTTTATCCAGCAATTATAAACATTCTGGAAACATATAAAATAATAATAAAAACATCAAGCAAAGTATGCTGACTGACACCTGTAACTTGAAAAACTGATATAGAAGGATTGGACTGAGTTCAAGCCATCCTTGTTTACAAAGTGAGTTCTGGGTCACCTTGGACTAGAAAGAGATCCTGTCTGAATAAAAAAAAATCTTTTGAAAAAAAAAGGAGATACACTAACTTATTACTTTTTTGTATTGACATAAATGCATATAAAATATATTCATTAAAATAATAGCAGAAAAACTATCCCATCTTGAAAAAGATCTATAGATCCAGATACCAGAATCCCACAGAACACCAACCAACATGACTAGAGAAGAGACACCACATGCTTCATTATAGTTAATATGCCGAGTACAGAAAACAGAATAAAAACATTTTTAAAAAGAAGTGATAAGGCATCTATAAATGCAAACCTATCAAAGCAATAGCAAGTTTCTCATTAGATATTCTAAAGGGTATTCAATGATTTATATGAAGCCCCGAGTGAAAACAAGCCAACCCAGATCACCGTGTCTAGCAAAATTATGCCCATAACTGAAAGTAAACAACAGGCTTTTTGAGATAAGCATATAGTTAAGGAATCCATGAGCACTGTTATGTAGCAGACGTCCTCTTTGGGCTCAGGAACTCATGTTAGCTAGAGACAAACATCCCTGGGGGAGCAGTGCAGGAAGGAAGTTCTCAAGACTTAGAAAGTCAAGTCTGGGAAATAGTTGCAAGACTATGTCCTAAAGCTATAGAAAGGGAAAAACAACTGCTTGGGGAGAAGAAATTCTTTGATGGAGCTAGTGGTGCACTGTGCTCAAGACTCTCCAGTTTTGCTGCAGGAGAGATCCTCTGATGGAGCTGCCTGCCATGGAAGTGGTACAGTGTGCCCAAGGCTCTGCAGAGTAAGTATGCTCCATGATGGGATTTCCTTTGATTCCTATGCTGAGGTGGGCTTTCTTGTGACTCAGATGCCTTGAAGTTGAAGTAGCTATGGGGAGGCCCTCATCCCGGATGAGATGAGACTTCTTGAGGTGCCAATGCATTTGAGTTTGAGTAACCTATTACTCCTGTAAGCAATTCCTCACCCTGCTTTAAAAAAAAATCAGTGAACTGATTGTTTAACCAAACTGGTTTTTTTGTGTGTGTGTCTGTGATCATACATTGTTGTCATTTGTGCTCTATCTGGGGAGAAGACGTGATTTTTTTGCAACAATGTACTTCAAGAAAATTTTGATAACTCAATCTGTTATCTTATTTCTATTTGCATTACCCTTTTCTTACTTGGTCAATTTTCAATTCCTATACTCATGGTTTTCATGTATTTAAATAATATTGCTTATTCATTTCTTATCCGTGAATGGTAAAATTCCATTTAATTGCTATCTCTGATGTCTTCATTTAAACGTTTCTATTTTCATTTGGTACAGAATTTGTAGTTGATATATTTTAAAGCTTAAAATAGTTTTCTGATTTTAATTGGTGGATATGATCAATCTGTCTGAGGTCAATTATTTTCCCCTGTAAATATGGTATTACTGTCTCACTATCATGTTTGAAGATTGTTTTATCTTCATCATAAGTACTTATTTATCTTTTCTGCCATAATTTTTTTCTTTTAGTTTCTTTAGTTTAGTTTTAGTTTAGGCTTTATTTAATATATTTTTAAATTTAATTTTAATTCTGGAAATGTCATATATATACATACATATATTTTTATATACATATAAATATATATATAAAGAAAAATGTATTTTGAATTTCTTTACCCCTTCATTACTTTCTCTTTTTTTCCTCCCACTCCCACTGAAGTTCTTCATCCGAACTACATTTGTGACTTTTTTTTTCACCCATTCCAAGTTTAATGTCTTTTATTTTCTGTTAACTACTAACTTCAGTTAGTTTTACTTACATGAACATGTTTGTGTGTGGTGGGGGGGAGGAGTTGGGGTTATTTACTGGAACATGGGAACATGTCAGTGGCTAAACCACTTAAGAACATGGCTCCCTCTCCCTTGAAATCATGCCCCCCTTTTTTTCTAATAAACCTTAACTTATGCAGGCATGGTCAACGGAAATAAATGTAAAAATTGGTAAGCATCTTGTTTTTCTGTTGAAAAATCACAGAAAAATCCTCCCCAGGCATTTAAGAGTTCACAAAGCCTTGTTGAGTACATAACCTCCAGTCTGCACTTTCATTCATTGTCCTAATGTGAACATAATGAAAGACAACAAGGCTGTAAAAATCCTCTAGAACACTGTTTGTAAGGTTCTTTAAAAATGTTTTTATTTATTTCATACACAGAGAGAAAGAAAGAGAGTGGAAGGGTGGGGAGAATGAACACGACAGGGTCCCTTGCCACTGCAAGCAAAATCCAGATGTGTATACCGCTTTCTGTATCTGGTTTAAGTGGCTACTGAGGAATTAAACCCAGGCTACAAGGCTTTGCAAGCAAGCACCTTTATCTGTTGAGCCATCTCTCCAGCCCAGTGGTGGTAATGTTTATTTAGTCATAAATATTACTCAGACTGTTGCATGAAATATGATTACTAGCTAATTTGGGAATTTTTTTATTTCATAAGTATTGTTAAAGGTATAAGTTTACCTTACAAGTTTCTAAGACATGTTGATGTTTATTGCCTGGTGATTACTCTAATGGAGATGTAATGAGTAGGAGACCCCATGCTTACAATGAACAATGACCTGGACTCAAGTCCTAGCAATAATAAATTAGAAATGAAAAGCCCTTGTTATGAATAGGGGTCAGAATGTTCTTAGTTAAGGGCCAGGTAATGCACACTTTGAAGGGCATATTGCCTCTGCTGCCAATATCCAGCTCTGCTGTAGTGTTCTAAAAGCATCCAGAGTCAACACAAAATGGTTAGACCTGTGCGTGTTTGCCATAATGCAATCATAATATAAACACCTATTGGGCTGATTCAACAACAGTTTGTTAATTCTTGGTTTATGGAATGGTACAAAAAGTGGAACTGCTCAATTAAAAGCCTGGATGTGTAAAATCTATATAAACACTAATGAGTTTTCCTTCTCTATTAGTTGAACAATAAGCACTATGAATCTTTCATTACAATGTATCTATCACTGTTTGAAGGTTATTAAGGGGGAGTGCTCTCTGTTTGGAGGCAGGAAGTATATGGAAAAGTTTCCTAAGTTTCTCTCAACATTTCTGTCATCCTAAAGCTTCTTTACATAAATGAATTTTTTAATATATATTTATTGTCCATATTGAGTTACATAATTTAGTGGGCAAACAATGAGTTGTTATCTACAATTCCCCAATGTCCCCCTCCCCACCCCCAATCAGCTGGATATCCTCCTCCTCCATGGGCCATCTGAATCAGTCCTTGTGGCAGGGGAACATGGATAGCCTAGTATGCAGTCCGGTTCTCCTGGCCCAAGTGTGTTGTTACTGAGGGGTGCCATGCCTCTGGATAGTCTCCCCCACCACGGCTCTCACAATCTTTCTGCCTCCTCTTCCACTCAGTTCCCTGAGTCATGGTGGGTGAGTGTTAAGGCTGCTTTAATGTTGTGAGCTTAGGGGTCTTTGTGTCGAAAATCATTGGTTTCTGTCACCCTGGCTTATCCTGTGTTGATTGAATGGCTGTGGCAGTGGGTCCCTTGTTCATCCCATCATTCTCTGCAGGGTTCCCTATGGATCCTCCATGGTATGACTGTGGTGGCTCATCTCTTGTGAGAATCTCAGCTATTGGCCTATAGTCGGTTGGTAGGGTTAGATGGGCCACAACTCTCTCGCTGCATCCTGAAATATACAAACACAATTGCCTCCAGTGAGCGCTGGTCCTCGATGGAGGCTTCCAGTGGTGAGAATCCTGTTCTGGGAGGTGTCTGGAACTCAGAGCATGACCGCAGCTTGTGTCCACAAACTGATTCCCCACTGAAAACCCTGACCCTTGTTTCCCGAGGGACACAGCGTGTCTGCTAGTCAGCCATCTTGAACCGGAAGGGGCCATAAATGAAATCTGTTAACAAAACAGATGAAAGAAAAATCTAAATTATCCTCCTCCTCAATTTTTTTGTATTTTTGAGATCTCATTTTTTAAAATTCACTATAGACCGCAACTTTTGAAAATTCATCCATATCTGTCTCCTTTACATTCTGATCTCATGCATGCAATCACACTTGGACCCACTTGCCCATATACACACACAAACAACAAACTCAAAAAGACCTCTATTCTTTATTTTTCCAAACTGTTGATTGTTTAGTTTATCAGTATTTCATTATCTTTTATCAATAAAACTGTTCTGTCTGATACCAGGTGGTGGTGATACAATACATTTTAAATCTCAAGTGAACGATTTTGCAATTATTTTAGTTAGACTGTGTTCAATAGATTAAAAACATCATTTGTTCACTTTTAAATAATTCCCATTGCTTGTTTAATTGATCCCTTACAGCTATCTATGTATAAGCAGACAGGTAACATTCAGCAGTTTGCAGATGGAGCAATAATGGAAGACAAAGACACTTTGCTGGTCATCTGACTAAATCTAATACTGTGGCCAATGGTACATATGGTAGACAGTAATGGTAGGGAGACATTTCTCTGCTTCTCTTTGCAACATGACATTTCAAATGTTCCATTAAAAGCTAAAATGCAGTTGGCATTGAAGGTGAAATTTTGGTGGACGTGAGATTATATCAATTTCCAGAGCTGGAATTTAGGAGAGCCTGAGTCTTTTGCTGGGCTGATGTGAAGAACCTGACCAACATGATGGAGCATTGCTGAACATGAAATTATTCATCTGAGGATATGTGGAGATTGGTCCACTTCCAAGACATTGATTTTATTTTTATTCATTATTTTACTTTTTACAGTACTAGGGATCAAACTCAAGGTTTCATTCATGGTAGGCAAAAACTCTACCATTGACTAATACCAATTTCCCCAGTTTATATAGTTTTGTAGAAAGCAATAAAATAATTTTATGCTTTCCCTTTGCTTGAATGCATTTTTATAATATTTTCACCCATGTTGGCCTTAAAATGTGCTTATAATCACTTACATATCACTCAGAAATAGTTATGGTAAGTATCTTAGAAACAAATGTGTTTAGCAACACTTTAACAGAAGCGAAGGAACATAGATATCTTCATATAAAGTAGCTTAAACTCATTTGGAGGGCTCTTTAAGAAAATGTACACTGAGTTACATCTGTTATATGAGATTTTATAGTGTGTCTTAGGGAAACAATTAATTCAAAAGCATCCCTACACTTTGCCCTGTCCAGTAAGTAGCCCTTTTTATTATTGATCCAACACATCAATTGATAACAGAGGCCAAACGACTGAAAATTTCAAAGGTGTGGAGCATCCATATCAAAGCAGTATAGCCAGATGAGAATGGGTCTGCATCCCTAGTAGGTTGTATGACCGTCCACAAGTTATATGCACACGTGAGGTTTCAGTTTTCCCATTGAAAAATCAAATGCCTCACTTGTTTCTCACACTCTCTCCCATCTCCATATGCTTATAATGCTAAAGAGAATATTATATACAAAAGCCTACAGTAGCCTGAAGTATATAAATACATGTTTCTATCATCTATCACATTTTCCTTTTTATATAAAAGAACCTGGAGGAAAGTGATGGAATTCTTTTTTTTAACTTAACTTTTAAGTAAAAGTTATGTTTTCATGAAAGGCAGACCACTTTTAGGGTCCAATCACCTCATTCTACCTTCCCTGTTTTAAAATGTCACCTTCTAAATATTCTTTCTTCTGAAAGAAATCTCCTTCAAAGGTTTGGAAAATATACTGGCTATGTGAGATAGTCCAGTCATTTTTCACTTTGTTTACCCATTTTAATCACAGTGGCTCCTTCAAAAATTAATACTAGTAATTAGAATAATGGAAGGTGTGGTCCCACATTATATTAATGAAATATATTGAAATGATAATGCAAAGTGAGAAATCCATTCAGTGTCTAGAAATAGCACCAGGTTTGCAGTTAGAACATCTTGACGGTGTGGATTTGCAAGTTGGTGACCTTGTGTACCTGGGCCAGAACTGCCTGCATATCCTTCTCTAGCTCCAGAAAACTGAGACATGCATTACTAGAGTGCCAGGCTGTTGTGAGGTTGTGAAGTCATTTATTAATCCAAAGGGACATCAACAGTGTGAATAATTATAATTATAAGCCACTTCATATCATGTTGTGGTCACATTGTACCTTCAACTAGATAATAGCTCCACAGGCACTGCTAGAGGGCGAGGCGGTGGTTCCTCTCTTTACTGTACTAATAAAAGAGCTGGTGAGTGCAGAATGAAAAAGCCAAAGAAAGACTCATCAAAAAAATCCTATAATTATCTTCTTCTTGCTTAGTTTAGTTAAGACAGCAAATATCACATTCTGATGGAATAATCAAAGCTTTATATCTGATTCTTAGAACATTTTCTCAAGTATAACAGGATCATAGGAACATGTTTTATAAAATCAACCAGAGAAGTCTGTTTGTTTAGAGATTCTTCTGGGGGAAGATTACATAGTCATCCTTTTTGTTAGTGATAATTTTTCTGTGACATATGTGGAAACGCTTCAGGAGCACTTTAAGAATCTGGTTCTATAAGAAGTTCAACACCTTGGGAAAGACTAAGAAACTGGGGAGATGTGGAAAACTGAAAGAAACTCACTGTAGATTATGGATAACAACATTTGTGTTGGAAAAAGTCTAAGGAGAGCTAAGGTCCCTGCATTTATGGTTAGCCAAACAAATGACTAGGTATGGTACACTGTATTTGGACAGGGGAATAGGTAAGAAGGCTGAGGCACTAAAGTCTTTTCTTCCAAAGTAGTAAGATTAGTTCTTCCAGTAGCCAGAGTAGATCCATTTGCAACAGAAAACTGTTTACTTAGATTATGTTAGTGTACAATGAAATGCACCATCTGTTCCATAGTTGTGTAATATGAATTTGGGGTTCCCTGCCAATATATCAGTATGCCAACACAACAAAAATTCAGGGCACCCTGGATTCTTGTCTTCTGAAATTAAAGAATTAAATGCACAGACCTCTAGAGGGTAAGGTTCTGAGTGACTTTATTAGTTTAAGAGAAGGAAAGAGAAGAAAGTACAGAGAACTCTCATCATTAGGGAGAAAAGCCCATATAGGGAAAAAAGCCCCTTACCTCAGCCTGGCGCTTAACCTCCACGTTCAGGAGTCTGTGCTGGTCAGCCAAAAAGAGAGAGAGCAATTTGTTTTCTCCTAGTGTATAAAAATCCTGGTGGTATTTACTATCTCTCTTCTGCAAATGAGGCAGATGATTGGTCTGGGCTCAGGCTGGCTTGACAGCATTGACCAACCACAATGCCAGTAGCCAGCAGACCTCCCATTCCAACCCTTTGGAAGGGGATCAGATGGAAGAACATGTCAGGTAAAGAGAGATAATTGGAAACTGCAAGCCAAGCACCTTCCTGCTTTTTATTTTCAGGGACCCAGTCATCCTGAAGTGTATCAGTTTGACAGTATTTGCCAACACTAGAAAAATTCCTGATAAGCATAGGACAGTGTACACATCAACATTCAACTTTGGCAGCTTCCTATTTTGTCTGTGTCTTAGGTTGGCTGAGCCTGTAGTCACTTCTTTTTTCTTTATTTTATTTAATTTGTTTGGTAAATTTAATTTTATTCATAATCACAAACTTAATGCAATCCAGCTAGACTTGGAGGGGAAAAATGGAAAATAAGGAACCCAAAGAACTCTAGTGAGATTAGAGGATATGGTGAGCAGATGAGGTAAAGGGGTGGTCTCCTAAGCTACAGAAGGAATGGTCAAGTGGTTAGAGTTGTGCACAGTCGGCAATGTTGACCTTCTTGCTAGTCTTGCTGTCCTGGACACAAGGTGTTCCGCTTCTTCCACAATGTTCACGCCTTCTTTTACTTTCCCAAAGACCGCATGCTTGCCAGCCAACCACTAAGTCTTGGGGAGACGCTCCGGAGGCATAGCACCCATCAGTAACAACACACTTGGGCAAGGAAGACCGGGATGAGTACTAAGATATACAGGATCCCTTGCCACAAGGACTAATACAGACAGCCCACGAAGGAGGATATACAACTGATCAGGGATGGGGAGGGGGGGAATTGGGGAATTCGGGATAACAACGCATGGTTTGCCCACTAAATAATGTAACTCATTATGGATAATAAATATTAAAACAAAACAAAACAAACAAACAAAAAACCTAAGAACCATTAGTGTTTGGAAAAGCATTTGCCATAGACAAGATCCCAGGACCAGTATGCTTCAGGATGAAGTTCTCATCTTCAAATATCTCCCAGTAGATGGCCTTGACACCAGTGTCATTACGTTGCGTGAAGTCACTACCCTGGCACATTGATCCTGGAATAATTCTGTGAAATCAGGACCCCTTATAATCAAATCCTTTCTCTCCAGTGCTTATAACTCTTAATTAATTCATCAAAAACAACTTGAATGAATCATTATTTGGGCTAAGGGTGCTGTCCCAGTTTGGGGAAAAATGTGAACTTTACATTTCTCCAAACATGTCAGATCACATCTTCAATCCAAGATGTGCCCCACATGTGAAGTATTTCTGTCCTTGTAGATGATAAGTAATTGATCCAGCTGTGGTAATCTAGAAGAGGTGAAAGAAGGAGAATGAGATGAAGGGGTGGCAATCTATCTGAACACCACAGCATTATGCAAACTTCCTTCTTCCTGTCCCCTCTGAGGTATGCACCTGGATGATAAAAAGCAGACAGTTGACACAGAACTCTTTATATGCAATATTACTTATTGAAGATTTCTTTATGTGTTCCATCCTTTGCTATGTCTTTAAGGTTTTCTTTCTTTCTTTCTTTCTTTCTTTCTTTCTTTCTTTCTTTCTTTCTTTCTTTCTTTCTTTCTTTCTTTCTTTCTTTCTTTCTAAATAAACTGAATTCTCTATTTGAACAAACTGAAGACTAAAGATGCTAGTTAATACTCCAAGATTAGATGTGTGTGTTTTCAGAGGTACTATCCAAACACGTTAATCTCACCTGCAAATAATAATGGTTCACATGCAACTCTATTGTTTCCAGATGGGAATAAAATATCAGTGATGGGTGAAATAGACCTAGGATCATTTTAAATTATGAATTTAAAAGCTTTATTGTTGGAGTTAAGTACATGGCTCAGTTGGTAAATCACGTGCAAAAGCCTGAATTTGGATTCTGAGAATATATACAGATATCTATCATGGTGGTGAGCAACTAAAATCTCAAAGCTGGAAAAAACTGGGACTGGGAACCCCAGATTGCTAACTAGATGGCCAAATTTGTAAACTCTAGGTTTATCAAAAGACCCTGTCTCAAAAAATAAGATAAGGGGGCTGGGAAGATGTCTTAATGGTTAATACACTTGTCTGCAAAGCCTAATGACTCGAGTTTGATGTCCCAGTATTCACATAAGTCAGATGCACAAAGTGGTGCATGCACCTGGAGTTCATTTGCAGTGGCTAGAGGCCCTGGGAAGTCCATTCTCTCTGTCTCTTCTATCGTTCTCTGCATGCAAATAAATAAATAAAATTATTATTAAAAATAATACAAGAATGTTAGAAAGAGATACCAGACACGACAATGTCCTCTGGTCACATGCATTTAACATGTGTGCCCATATTATATGCCCACAAGACACATGCATACACAATATACACACTAAAAGATTTTTTTCTTTATGTGTTACTACCCACAAAGCTCTTCAGTATGTGACAAACATTACTTACTCTCAACAATTCTGTGGTTAGCATGCAGAGACTCATAAATATTTGGTAGTGTAAAGGATCATGAATTTCTTTATGGTATTATAAAGTAGAAAATTAGTAAAGTTTTCTTAGGATATATTAGGAGATAAAAGTTTGAAATAAAGAGGTTTGATGAGCATAGAGAGGGATGAAGCTCTAACACCCAGAAACAATGTTAAATGAAGGCTGAGGGATTGCTCAGTGGGTAAAGTGCTTGCAGCATAAGCATGAGCACTGATTTCAACCCCTTTAACCTATGGGAAAGCTAAGTATACTGTGTGCACCAGGAATCCCAGTGCTGTGAAAGTGGAGACAAGAACACCTCTCCTACTTCCTGGCTAGCCAGTCAAGTCCATGTGCTATCTTGGGTCAAGTATTAGACACTGTCTCAAAGATGGAGCACAAATGTGGAAAACACCCATTCTTGTCCTCTAGATTCCACACACCTGTACACATAAGTGTATGTGAACACATACATAATGAGCGCACACATGCACATTCACTAACAGAAAGCGAAATAAACATTTAATGTTAATCTCATGGGCATTTACACATTATGATAATTAGAAGTGATATATCTGAGGAATGAAAAGAGGAGGGATTTCAGAGAGGTTCCTATAACAGCATAAAAGAAGAGCAAGGGAACACTTCTCCTTAGAGAGTCTGTTGTTCAGAGAGCATTGCATGACACAGATCCCTTTTGCCTTTCAGGATATTATTGGAGGTAATATATTAAAGGATGTGGGTACCCACAATGTGGTAAAGAATTGAATCAGATGCCATTGCTACATAGACTATAGATCAGAAAAGGAGCAGCCCTTGAAATATTAATCTGGTATAGCCAGAGAAATATGACAACTGGCAACTTCTCTGATAAAAAGCAAAAGTTGAAAACATTTTGGTGTAGATTTGTTAACTGAGATGAAGGGGCTGTGACTGTTTAAATCTAGAGGAGAATGGCTCTACTAAACAAAATAATTTCATTCCCCATCTTTCAGGCTGGAAACAATGCATTGGATTTTTTTTCTGAATTTACCTCTTTAATTCCTTGTAAAAGTTACAGAATATAAAATAACAATATATAATGTTGAAATGTGTACCTTTTCTGTGTATTATATATTTTTTTCTGATTTGAGTATACTTATCTGGAAAATTGAACCGATTGAATCTCTGTGATTTTTAAAATCTCATTTTCAAATGTTTACTGATATGAAATATTTGTTAATATTTATTTCCAATCAGAGAGAGAGAGAGAGAGAAAATGAGTGAGAGAGAGAATAGGTGTGCCAGGCCTCTAGCACTGCAAAAGTGCAAAAGAACTCCAGATGCATGCACCACATTGTGAACCTGGCCATATGTGGGCACTGGTGAATTGAACTTAGGTCATTAGGTTTTGCAGGCCAGCACCTTAACTGCTGAGCCATCTGGAGAGATGACAGCATGGAGAGATGAACTTCCTTCAGATGTTTTGAAAGTTTTCACTTTAGTGGGACACATTACTAGTTATATTTTGGAATAAAAAGGAAAATCACATAGAAAACAACAATGAGCAAGTCTTTCAAAGTGGAGTTGGTAGGTCACAAAGGTAGTATGAATCATGTATGCTTTATACTAATGATGGGAATGTGAATTTTGGTTACCATTACCCTTCCGCTAAAGGCATCTGACTGACTAATTATGCTATAATCAGAGATTTCCATTGTGGGTCGAGATATATTGAGATTATGGGTATGTTACTATGCTCATATGATCTTTCCTGTATCACATAGTCTGTGAACCATATCACCTAGCCTCTCTTCTTTTTCATCATTAGAAGCATCCTACAATATAACTTTAACTGTTTTGCAATGACTTGACTCTGCCTGACTATGTAAGGTACCACTGCTTTGCCGTCTTTGGGCACAGCTTTAGGACTTTGTGACTCTGTGTCTCCTACTTTTTAATTCCTAACGTCAAGTAAAGTTCTCTGATTTTTTTTTTAAGTTCTTAGTTGGAACTGGCCAACCTTGTCTATATTTTATTGCTCCCAGCTCATTAGAATTTAGATTGTTATCCAGTTTTTATTATGTTCCTTATTCATAAATACTTACATTCATGAATGAACTTATAAGGTACTTTGCATAATTATAAATATTGAACAATTTTACTAGTGGATAAAAACATTAGATCCAGGCTTTCATAATGGCTGGATACAAAAGTTATAGGAAAGTCTTTAAGTGTTTTCCCCACTTAAAGAATGAATATAAGACAACATGTATTTCATTGTATTTTCAAGAGGCAAAATGAGATTGTGGTGTAGTTATACTAGAGCCTCTTAAATAAGTCAAAAAACAATTTATGGGTTGTGGAGATGACTCAGTATGTAAAATTCTTGCTGTCCAATCATCAGGAACTCAATTGAGATCCCTCACACCCACAGTAAAATGTTGGAAATGGTAGTGCAGGCCTATAATCACAGCATTGGGGAGCCAAGAGATTCCAGGGCTTGCTTGTAAGTTTGCTGAGTTGAAACGATGATTTCTGGGTTCAGTAAGTGACCCTGTCTTAAAAAAAATAAGATCTAGAAATATAGAGGTAAACATCAAATTTCTGCTCTTTCTCCCTCCCTCTCTCTCCCTCCCTCTCTCTCCCTCTCTCTCTCTCTCTCTCTCTCTCTCTCTCGCTTTCTCTCTCTCTCTCTCTCTATCACACACACACACACACACACACACACACATACACAAACACACACACTCACATCCCATGCCTCACAGGCATATTGTGGTACATTGAATGTATAGCTCTGTCATAGATACATGCCACTGTGATGAACCTCCAATTTAGGCATAATTATGGGATAAAGGGATTTATTGTAGTTATAGATCTGAGGGAAGTTTCATAATGGTCAAATTGGCTAGCGACCTTTCACAGGACTAAGGAGAGAGACACATGAGGTCCCCAAAAAGTGAAGTGACTGGCTTCTGTCAAAGCTCTTGAATATCTGCCTCAGGCCCAAAGTAAGACCCTTTTGCTAAAGAAATTACAGTGTCATCAAATAACACCAAGAGATCCTTCTCGATCCAGAATGGTAACCAGATACCAGATGGTAGCATGTGTATCTTTGGAAGGTTTTGTATGAGCTGCCAGAGGAAATTGGTCAATGATATTTGGAGAAAGTAGAGATCACTGATATCACTGATAGACAGTTGTCACAATAATGCTCAACACACAGCTTTATGGAAGAGACCAACAAGTCAAGAAATTCTCATATGTGCAATAGTGGCACTAAACCCAGGAGGGTAATCAATGGCTAAGAGATCCTTCTAGTGACAAGGAACCCTTAACTTGAACTGGGATCCATGACATAATCCTATGGGGACTAAGTTCTCAGGCTCCTAGGGAAATTCCCACTACCAGAGAGCTACAGATAAGCTACACCCATTAGGAGCTAGCCAAGATAGCAATGTTGTCTCATTTAACTTATATTGATCTCACTCTCTGATAGAGATTCTGTTTGTATTTTTCAGAAGGCATTGAGAGAGCCAGGGACAACTCAGTTCCACCAACAAGACATTGATTGGATGATGGCTGATATCCTGGTAGGAGACAAACCACACCTAGCCTTCACACAGAGCCCAAATGAAACCTATAAGAAAGTGATAACCCATGAAAGGTCAGTGGAGACAGACACCAACAATACCCAATACAACCCAGGGCAAAGATCCAGACATATTTAAGATCTCAACAAGAAAGCAGATTCAAAACTCACCCACTGTGACTCAAAACTGAGCGGAAGAGGGGGTGGAAAGAATGTAAGAGCCATGGTGGGGGAGAATATCCAGAGACATTGCCCCCCTCAGCAATAATACACAAGGGGGAAGGGAAAAAAAAAAAGAAAGAAAACCTGGCTACCTCTGATTCAGCTCATACCCCTATCCTATGGACAGATCCAGTATGAGCACTGAGGAAGTACCCCAGTGGGTAGGGGACAGAGAGAAGGGAAACGGGGACACATTCAAAAGATTTGCTCATACAATGTATATACTTATTAATAATAAAGATATTTTTTAAAAAATCATACAAAGTTATATGCATGCATCTTCATGCAGTTCAAGTTCACAGAAATGTGTATAGTAGTGTTCAAAATGTTGGAGAATGTAATCATCTTAGTGAAATGAAGTATTATTTTTAACCAGGTTTTTTAAACTCTGAGTTTTTAAAATATTTGTAATGATCATTTATTATTTTTTTAATAAATTTTTTATTGTCCATAATGAGTTAAAACATTTAGTGGGCAAACAATGAGTTGTTATCCCCAATTCCCCACTGCCCTCCCCTCCCCCCTCAACTGGATAACCTCCTCCATGGGTCGTCTGGATCAGTCCTTGTGACAGGGGACCATGGATAGGCTAGTAATCAGCCAGGTTCTCCTGTCCTTACCTCTGGGTAGTTTCCCCCACCACGGCTCTCACAATCTTTCCGCCCCCTCTTCCGCATAGTTCCCTGAGTCGTGGTGGATGAGTAATAAGTTTGCTTTAAGGTTGTGAGCTTAGGGGTCTTTGTGTCGAAAATTGTTGGTTTCTGTTCCACTGGCTAATCCTGTGCTGATTTAATGGCTGTGGCTGTGGGCCCCTTGTTCATCTTGTCTTTCTCTGAGGAGTTCCATTTGGATCCTCCATTGTATGACTGTGGTGGCCCCTTTCTTGCCAGAATCTCAGCTATCGGCCTACGGTCGGTTGGTAGGGTTAGATGAGCCCCAGCACTCTCGCTGCATCCTGAAAGATACAAACACAATCTCCATCGGAGAGTGAGATCAGTGTAGGTTAACAAATATACACAATTTTGGATTACTAGGATTCAATTTTTAGTAGCCTCCCTGTCAATTGGTCCCTTAGTGCATCTTGTCTTGGGAGCCGTGGTGCCTATCGCCCTGAATCCCAAGTTCCAGACAAGGGGACCCCCTCACTAAGTGGAAAATTGGCCGAATTGAAAGCTGTTGATTGTCTCCCCCAGGCCCAGGCTCCTCCATTACACAAGTGCTCCTTTCTTGGTTCGCTGCTCACTCCTACTGGGAGGTGTGGTCAGCCTACTTATTACCACCGATTGTTTTTCCTGTCAGTGGTCTCTGTTTACTCTAGCTGTCGTTGATCATTTTCCCCTGGCAGCCTGTGCAGTGCCTTCCAGCACTACACTAACTGCCTTCTGGGGGCTGGATACCATTCTG